>JAJOOR010000366.1:0-126716 GCA_036250505.1 Solanum acaule
GGGGGGGGGGGGGGGGGCGCGCCCCCCCCAGTTGAAGGTTGTGCGAGGTGGGATATTGGAATGCAAGACAGGTCGAAGTGGCTATGGTTTCTTATATGCAACCCAATTGACCTAAAAAAAATAAACTTATAAGTTATTATCTATTATATTAATATAACTTAATGAGAAAATGAATTTATTTTTATGAATTTTACTTTTAGTATCAAATTTAATTTTTTTTTTTAAAGAAATATTAAAAAAGTTATGTGGGGCATGTCTATGCGGCAGGAGGTGGAGCGGATTAAAAATGAAAAATATTGTTATGCGGTGCAATTTTAAATTTTTTATGAGTTAAGCTCAACCCACCCCATCCGACACCCGTTCGGCCACATTGTCATGGGGGAGGGGAGAGAGAGATGGGTAATTTGACTGCCTCTCTTTTCTCAATCTTTTTTTTTTTTTTTTACAAAAAATCCTATTTATTTGATTTATAAGTAAATCTAAAAATTACTCTATAATAATAGTTGTCCAACTTGACACATGAATTAAGAAACAATATATAAATAGACTTAAAATATTAAATTATTTTATTGAATTTATAGACTAAATAAATATTATTGAATATCCCAAAATAATATAATAACAAGTAAAGATGGACGGAGAGAGTATTTCTTAATTACATTCTCTTAATTATCCATCTCTTTTTTGGTTCAGAAAGTCCAATAATCTTGACAATAATTTAGTGATTTGGTGATCATTTAGTATTGCCTTAAAATAACATAACATAAAGAATAAAAGGTCAAATATTTATATTCAAATAAAGATAACGGAAGGATTTAAGATATTTTATGGTATTCTTTTATTTTTTTGCCTATATAAATTTAGAGAGACTCTACCCAAGGTTATTCTTTTCATTTAATATTAGAATGCCTTTATATCATTATTGTAGTATTAGATTCACATTTTTATTTAACTCGATGAACAATGTTTTTGAATGTTCATTTATTTGCGGGATGGAGTATCGATAAGAGCTCAAGAAATTATTCATTGATTCTTTGTAAAAAAAAAAGAATCCATCTATTTTCTTATGATTACTATAGTATTAAATTCATGCTTTAGTTTGGCGAAGAAAAATCTTGAATATGTCAGTAAATTAGCATAAAATTTGAAGATTTTCTAACCTCAAGTTACAAATTGTTACTTTATGTATGTTTAAATTTTTATTTTATAGCTCAATGAAATTTCAATAATATATTTACCATTTAAAATAAATCATATGCAATATAAAATTTATATTAAGTATTTTGGGTTAAACATGCAACACACTTTCCCAAGACTAGTACATATACTAGATACAAAAGAATGGGCAATCCGGTAAGCCTGTGTCCAATATATATTACTTTATTTATTTTAATTTATGCGACACATATAGAATTAGGAGATTCAATTGATTTTTTAAATATTCGTTTGTTGTTAAATATTTTTATAATATTTTAATGTACTTTTCAAATAATATATGTGCCACATGCGATATTTTGATTGTTAATCAATTTTTAATATATTTTTAAAAATATTTTAAGTTGTTAATTATTGTGATTTATGTGTCATATGTGAAATTTTGAGAGTTAATCAAATTTTAAATATTTTTTACATATTTAAGTTGTTAATTATTGTGATTTAGGGTACTTTTAACGTAATTTTCAAATAATATATGTTACCCCGTTTGTCTCAATTTATGTCGCATAGTTAAAATTTTGAAAATTAATCAAATTTTTAATATATTTTTAAAAATATTATAAGTTGTTAATTATTGTGATTTAGAGTACTTTTAACTGAACTTTCAAATAATATATGTTACTCTCCAAGCCTCAATTTATGTGGCATAGATGAAATTTTGATAGTAATAATAAAATTAAGACAAATAAATTAAAATAGAGAAAACACTAAATATAAATAGAGGAAATTACTAAATATAAAATAGAAGAAATTAGTACATACAAAAATAGAGGAAATTACTAAATATAAAATAGAGGAAATTAGTACATATAAAAATAGAGGAAATTACTGAATATAAAATAGAGGAAATTAGTACATATATAATAGAGGAAATTTGAGAAGACAGGGCGGATCGGCCAACTAACCGACTGATCCTAAGCTCCTCAAATTCGCTTTTATATATATGTACCCTCTCTATCTCAATTTATGTGGCATAGGCGATATTTCGAAAGTTAATTAAATTTTTAATATACATTTTAAATATTTTAAGTTGATAATTATTGTAATTTAGAGTACTTTTGACGTAATTTTCAAATACTATATGTTACTTTCTCAGTCTCAATTTATATGACATAGATGAAATTTCGAAATTAATAAAAAAAAAGTGAGACAAATAACTAAAACAGAGAAAACACTAAATATAAATAGAGAAAATTACTACATATAAATTAGAGGAAATTTGAGGAGAAGGGTAGATCGGTCAATTGACCGACTAACCTTAAGCTCCTCAAATCCGATCTTCTAATATATAGTAATTTTAAATATTTTGAGATGTTAATTATTGTATTTTGGAGTATTTTTAACGTAATTTTCAAATAAGATATGTTACTCTCTCAGTTTCAATTTATGTGGCATAGATAAAATTTCAAAAGTAATAAAAAAAATTAGACAAATAAATTAAAACACTGAAAACACTAAATATAAATAGAGAAAATTACTAAATATAAAATAGAGGAAATTAGTAAATATAAAATAGAGGAAATTTAAGAAGTATAGCAGATGGGTCAATTGACCAACTAACCCTAAGCTCCTCAAATGAAATTACTAAATATAAAATAGAGGAAATTTGAGGAGTAGGGCAGATCGATCAATTGACCTACTGACCCTAAGCTCCTCATATAAAATTACTAAATATAAAATAGAGGAAATTTGAGGAGATGGGCAGATCGGTCAATTGATCGACTGATCTTAAGCTCCTCAAATTCGCTCTTCTAATATTTAGTAAAATATATAAGTGGGGAATTTACTTGCCCAAAAGAATGAGAGCAAGTAGAGGAACTCAGACTTTATTGAGAAATTTTAGAATTGCTAAAAGGCTTTGGATATTTGGATAGAAAGAAAACAGAAAATATTCTTTATTTATAGGCACAGCAACGGCTTACTGTAAACAAAAATAGATTTTAGTGATCTTAACGTGAATGTTGCATCTGTGATCAAATCAGTCATGATATACATGCTTGATCATGCTTTTGGTAAAACTGTTTTATTTTGGTTTTTTCTATAAGAATTAGATTTTAGTGATCATTAAAAGTTGAGAGTCTTCACGTGAATGTTGCATCTGGCATCAAATCAGTTAGGGGTGTCAAATGGATGGGTTGAGTTGAAATTGAAGATATTAAAATAGGTTGAAATAAAAATTGGGTTGAGTTCTGACCCGTCCAGGTTTACTTTGGGCTAAAATGGACTTAAAACAGGTTGGATCTTGACCGTCTAATTTGACCTGCTTAATCTCAATAATTTTATTACATTTGTTATTTAAGTTTTATAATCATAATTTGACTTTCAACTCAAGAAATTTTTAAAAGAGAAATTACAAATGGATAGCTAAATACTAAAAGATATAAAATAAATAGTAATTCATACCTTCAAAATAGGAAAATACAACATCAATGCAAATAAAGAATCTTAAAACGGATTGAAGTTGGAGATTAAATTGGGCTCAATTGAGAATTCTCTTAAAATGAGTTAAGACTTGAATGAGGATTGAACCCACTTTAAATAATCTTGAGTCCAACCCTTATAATTCTAAGCGGGTTGGGCAATTGAGCTCAATTTTGACACCTCTAAAACTAGTCATGATATACATGCTTGGTCATGTTTTTGGTAAGACTGTCTTTTGTTTTTTTTTTTCTACAAGGATCAGAATTTAGTGATCATTAAAAAGTTGAGGTTCTTCATGTGAATTTTAGTGATCTTCACGTGAATGTTGCATTTGGCATCAAACCAGTCATGATATACATGCTTGGTCATGCTTTTGGTAAGACTGTTTTTTTGTTTTTTTTTCTTATAAGAATTAGATTTTAGTGATCATTAAAAAGTTAAGGTTCCTGTAACACCCCAAAAAAAATTGAGCTAAAATCTAAACTATTCTTTTTTATGCATGTAGACTCATACCGGATGATTCCTCGTTGTTCAAGTGTATTAAGGCTTATTACCAAGTGTTGTAAGTATGTCGGAAGTGATTTAGGGTTACTAAGGACCTCTAGCACTAAGGTGAGCTCAAAATCATTCTTACTCGCAAAGTTTTCCCATGAAATCATACAATGGTCAACTTCAAACAACAATATATCTTATAATATGAGAAGTTTTATAAGTCAAGACCTACCAAATTAAAGGTCTATGCGTCTTCTTTTCAACTCTACCAAATTTTCCACAAACGGCGTTTGGAGTAAAAAGTTATGATTATTTTACTAAAGACACTCTAGCCTGAAATTCTATCCAGAAACCACAGACTCGTAACTACGGGCCGTGCAACCAATTACGGGTCATGAAACATGCTCGGGGTTTAAGATTAGAGGCTCCACTTTTGCATCTGAGTTCCACAGATCCAATCCATGGATACAGTCTGTAAATGGGGCCCATAGACCATGTATATCACCCGTATATTCGGTGTATATCAAATTTCCAGATGTCATAAAAATGTTGTATGTTCCTATTCTCACTTTTCACTCCTTGGTCGATCCCAACAGTCCCCTAAATCTCTCTTCAACCCTACTAAGTATTGGTAAATATTTTTCATGATCTTACAACATAAATACTTGAATTTCTACAAGATTCTAACATCAAATCATCCTCCTATCTCTAGTGAAATTAAGAATTCAATTCTAGGGTTCAAGACTTGACTTTTGAGCAGGTTTATCAAGAATTCTTCCTTCCAAATCATTGTAAGCTTATTCTCATAATTTCTTAGTAAATCCAACATATAATTATGTATCTTAAGCAAGAATCTTCCATCAAAACATAGGATATTCAATAAAAGAATTCAAGAATTTCAAGAAAGGGTTTTTTATTGTTCTTCATCAAGTTAGGGTTCTCATTTAAAGATTCATGAGGTGTTTAAGGTATATAAGGCTTCAATGAGAATATCCCTTCACTCTCATATCTAATGTATTTTAAATTCAAGGATTTTGTGAAACTATGTGAAGAATAGTTAGGATTTTCATAAAAACTATGATTTTCCTCACAAGCTTATATTTCCTTTTATATATTTTAGCCGTTAAAACCTCATTTTACTGATTTAGGATGATTTCTCTAGTCATTTAAACCTTTATGGATTTCAAGTATGAAAATTTGCATAATATGAATCTTAACCATAATTCAGTGTGATGATCCAAGCCTACACCCTGAACGTGGCCGGCATTTGAGAACCATTGTTGGTCCCCAAGTGAACCCTCATCTTAGCTAACTACAAGCAGAAGACTAACTCAAGCATACACAAGCATCAAAACTGAAAAATTATTTATAAACAACTTACTAAATCTTAAAGTTATCTCAAAATACTGAGCATTAAACATAAAGTTTTAAATATCATATCTGAAACTGAATATTACAAGACTGACCAAGAATGTCTATCTATGAAGCCTCTACTGTAAAGAAAAAATATGTGTCAGGACAGGACCCATGGAACCTCAAAATGTTACTACTAACAAACCATAAAACTGGAGTTGTATGAAAGCAAGGAGGTCTCACCTAAATCTGACGAACGGATGATGTGATCTCAACGGAACGCAAGTTGAAAATCCTAAGTACTTAAATCTGCATCATGAAAAGATGCAAGTCGAATGACATCAATACATTGAATGTACGAGTATGTTATCGGGCTGAATAAAATAAATTACTGAATTGAAATGCTGAAAGTATCTCAACTAAGGAATAGCATAAGTTACGATGAAAATCATTTAATGTTCTTACTGTTTGGATGAAATAAAAGTAAATATTGAACTAAAGTGTATATATATATATATATACACACACACACTTTACTAGGGAGTTTCTCTAACCGACAACCATCACTATGTGCCTCGTAATGATACAACATCTTACTCATGTTGCTAGAGCCGCCCTATACCTTGCCAGAGTATAGAACACAACTAAATTGATGGATCCACTAAAAAGCCTTCTTGAGGCAGCTAAGGAGTTACCCGTCTTGCGGTACTATCTTATATACGGTGACTACGTAGTTTATGGGGCTGTGAGTTGTTTGAACCCTCCCCCATATTGGTGCTCAATGCTATATGTATGTATGTAAGCTCATGTAAAACACTCACTGGGTTGAGTCAATTACTCAAAAGGTTCTCTTTAAAAGTTAAATGAACTGTACACATTTTTTTGTGAAAACTCTTTATACTTTTCTGAAAATGGCACTATCTTTTCAATGTGAAAAATAATACCTACTTTAAGGGGGAATTGAAATGCTGAAAGTATCTCAACTAAGGAATAGCATAAGTTACGATGAAAATCATTTAATGTTCTTACTGTTTGGATGAAATAAAAGTAAATATTGAACTAAAGTGTATATATATATATATATATATATATACACACACACACTTTACTAGGGAGTTTCTCTAACCGACAACCATCACTATGTGCCTCGTAATGATACAACATCTTACTCATGTTGCTAGAGCCGCCCTATGCCTTGCCAGAGTATAGAACACAACTAAATTGATGGATCCACTAAAAAGCCTTCTTGAGGCAGCTAAGGAGTTACCCGTCTTGCGGTACTATCTTATATATGGTGGCTACGTAGTTTATGGGGGCTGTGAGTTTTTTGAACTCTCCCCATATTGATGCTCAATACTATATGTATGTATGTAAGCTCATGTAAAACACTCACTGGGTTGAGTCAATCACTCAAAAGGGTCTCTTTAAGAGTTAAATGAACTGTACACATTTTTTTGTGAAAACTCTTTATACTTTTCTGAAAATGACACTATCTTTTCAATGCGAAAAATAATACCTACTTTAAGGGGTAACTGAACTTCTCTTTATTTGGTTGAAATATTTTTGAAACCTGTTTATGCTCTTCTTAAAAATAGAAATTATTTTCTCAATGTGAAAATAGTACTTTTGAAACCATTTGTGTTCCCTTAAACTCATCTCAAAAGATACTTTAAAAATACTCTTCAATCCACTTTAAAATTTCAAAACCAATGCATGAAAATAAATGCACAACGGAGTTCAATAAAAATCTCATCAACTAGGGTTCATGTGAAATATAAGCATGAACAACAACTCAAAGATATCAATGCACATAATATTGCAATCTCATAATATAAGAATTTAATATTCAGAACAAGAACATAACTCATATCAAGCATTTCATAAAAATTGAGGGTAGAACCTTAGATTCAACTTGCTACTGAATTAAGATGTAGGGCGTGAGGACGAACTAGTCCAACAGTATGAATGACCTTACATATCTTATACGTTCCAAATTTTTGAGAAAAGGTGAGAGCTTTGGATGAAAAGATGGCAAGAATTTGTTTCTTGAACCTTAATGGTGGATTTTCTTGTAAACCTATGAATTTAATGAGTAGAAGATATTAATTGGTGTTTAGATGAAGAAATATGAAATTATACGGTCAAATCTTACCTTGGTTGATGGATGAACCTTGGAGGAGGGAAGTTTATTGAAAACTTATCTTTCTAAGGTAAATTTATGAACTAAGGAGGTAAACTATATTTTTAGGAATTTTTAAAGGACACAGACATCCGCGCTCCCGTGCGGAAAATGCCTCAGGCGCGCAGCCAACCACACAGGAAGGCAGTAGCTACTGCCTTGGCACGTGCCTATGCGGAAAATGCTCGGTCAACGCGTGGAAAGATACTATCCAATAAAATGGGCATAACCTTTTACTTCAAAATCCAATTGATGCAAACTTGGTGGCGTTGTAAAGAAGACTCAAATACCTTTAATTTAATATATTATAGGTAACATAACTCTTCATATTCTAAGAGATATGGTCGTATGAATTTAACTCAAGTAAAATCTTGCATCAAAACTTAATCGGTAAGGAATCTTTCAACTCAACTTTGTGCTAGGGGATTCTTGTGACCTTAATTCATCTCCAAATTTATTCCCACACTAAATAATTAACCTTAACACCTAAGAAAAATTGATGAGTCACCCAATACAATCTTATCCGTAAATAAAGAATGATTTAGGTCTTACATTAGAATTTTTTAGGATGTTACATGCAGGTTATACACAGTTAATGGATAGATTTTGGCCTTCTCCCGGCCATATGCTAGATGTTATGTCCTTAAAGACTTGTTGACTTGTGTTATATCTCTAATATGTCATATATGGCCTTATGCCTTGTTCTTTATTGATGTCTCAAATATCAAGTACTTATTTAACTTTGAATTTATCACATCAAAGTTATTCTTTTATTTGGGGTGTCATCATATTTTCAATACAAAATATAAGAATTCAGATGAGATTATATTACGATCCAAAAAGGGTCATGAGTGGCACCCACTGTTAATGTAATGACCTGTTCCCGTTGTTATAGAATAGCCAATGGGGAAAGAATTGGGGCCAGAAAACTTTTGAGTAGTAACTTGGAATTTCCCAACCTAGTCTAGATTTGGATGAAATTAGAGTCGTTAAGGTGTAGGGAAATCTGGTAACAATCGGGTGATTTATTTATGATTTTGATTACATGAGTGGTTAGATAAGTCGTTAAGGAATTTATACGACTTTATGGAATTGAATTCGGGTGAGTAGAACTCCCAAAATCGATTTTAGCGTGAACGGTATTTTTTTAGCGTCGTTGGTTAAAGGTGTGTTGTGAAATGGGGGTCTTGGAATTATTAAAATAGCTCACCGGTTCTGTGCAAGCCGATGGGGCGGGATTTCTACCGCCAGGGAGAGGACGTTGTAGCGGGGTGAGGACCGCTGTGGCGGGTCTGACGCGACTTAAGTCAGAAATAAAATCCCAAAAACGTCTACATTCTGCACTTTTCGACTTTGAGAGCTAAGAAACGACCCTAGACGAGTTCTTGACCGTTTTTCAGCATTCTTGAGGCTAAAGGTAAGGTTTTAACTCCACGAATCCATTTTTCGATCCGTAGAACGTAGTTTCTTGGGTAATTATCGTTGGGGAAAGGTTTTGATCTGAAGTTAATGGTGGAAAAAGCCCTAATCTGGGTATAAAGATCAAGGTTTGACCTAGGGTTGATATTATTGATTATGATCTGGGTAATTAGGCCTCGTTTATTGATCCTTGCGTTAATTGTATGTTTTTAGACCATAAACAAGCGGGAAGAATCCGGAAAGGGAAGATTCAAGTGCCTTAGTGGATTCAAGCTTGGATTCGAGGTAGGTGATGGTTGTGATTTCATGTTGGTGTGATATATGTTTGTAATTGCTCATTATAATGCATGTATGTATGTGAATGTTGCATTATTGATCACCCTAATCGTAAATGAGGATAATTGAATAATTCTATGCCATGAGTCACCTCTTGTTGTATGATTGTGAGAATATATATTGTGATTGTGATTGTGGTTTGTTGAATGGATCGGTTTCCACGTTCCGACATAAACATGGGATCGGTTGCCACATTCTGGCATAAAAATGGATCAGTTGCCACGTTCTGGCATAAATATGGGATCGATTGCCACGTTTCAACATAAATATGGGATCGATTGCCACGTTCCAACATAAACACTGGATCGGATACCACGTTTCGGTATGCTAACAGTTTGGGAGTGGGTTCCATGAGAGGACCATTGAATTGGGTTCCGTGAGAGGACCATTGAATTGTGTTGTGTATCTACTTGTGATGTTTTCATCCATATCTAATGATGATTGATATTGGAAGATGGTATATTGCTCTAAATTGATATAACTGTGATATGTAAGAATTGTGAAACTGTTTGTTGTTCGTAATAGTTGATTAATATTGTATATGTTCGGTATATGCTTGTTTTATAATGTTGTGGTTACTTGCACGTGTTTCACTTATTGGGATAGCTGTGTAATCCTACCAGTACACTGTGATTGTGTACTGATACTGCACTTGCTTGTTCTTTATTGAGTACATGGCATCTTCAGGCGGCTATATATTGATAGACCTTAGCTAAGTGACTATTGAGCGTGACCGGATTCAAGGATGAGCCAGTTCTTCCGGGTTGCCTTGAGTTCTCTTTTTGTTTAGTCCATCCTATTCAGACTTAGACTAGTTCTTAGATGATTTTCTTGTTTAGACTTATGAATCTTGTTAGAGTTTTGGTATATTGACTTTCATGTTTTAGGGATTTGTTCTTGGGTTAGTTGCTTGTTAAAACCTTGGAGTTTATGGGGACTCCATTTTTATAGTCATTTAAACCTGCTTCCTTATCTTTAAATTCCTTAGTTTTCATAAAATTTGTTTGTTGGGTTGTTGATACGCTCAAATTACACCTCTATAAAGAAGTATAAGCGATTGTTATCAAGTAAAGAACCCAACTTGTAGGTTGAGGTCGATCCCACGAGGAATATGGTTTAGACTTAAACTTAACTTACGATTATATTCGTTTAGTCAACTTATTTCCGAGACAAGTAAGTAAAGGGAGGTTTTTTTGTAACAAATAACTGATGGTTGTTAAGTAGCAAGTGAGCTGGATTCAAACTTTGGTTGTTATCAATGAGAGAAAGTAACTAGGGTGTATGTGTTCCCCATAAGCTCATAACGCGGTAATCCTAACAATAGTAATCTATCCTAGTGTATCACATGCAAAGTGGTAAGTTATGTACCTCTAAATCCTTGGCCCGACAAATAGATAATTTCACCTTGCACCTTGGTCCGGCTACGTGTGTATAATTTACTAACCCTTACCTTTACCTCATATTAGACATCACATCAATGTATGACTTAGTTTTCACCCTCGCACCAATTGATATTAGACTATTAAATAGTATCACACTAAATCTATGTTGATAATTCTTTTCTTATTAACTACCTCCTTGGTCCTGCAAGTAGCAACAAGGCGAGTTCTAACGTTGCGCAATGTTAAAAAGACTTCTAGACGAAAGAATTATCAATGCATGTTTCAACACTATTCAAGAATTACTTAGTTGTTATTCATACTTTGTTAATCGCTCATGGTTCCCACAACCCTAGTTGTGGATTTAGTTCCCCATGCTATCAAGAACACAATTCATATTATTAGAAGAAGAATTCATGAACTTACGTAATGAGTAGCAGGAATCCAAAAACCCAACTTGAATTTCAAAGTTAAAATCTTCAAAACTGACTTAGGAAATCTAGAATTGCTAGAATTGCAAGTTAATCTCCAAAGCCAAAAACTAGAACTAAAGTAATAGTGTCTAACCCCTAAAAACGAGGTTTACATGCCTTATATATAGAAAAACATGTCCCAAATAAGAAGGAAACGAAATAAGGAAATATAGTTTATGGACGCAGTTTCGATCTACGACATTGACCTACGGACCGTGGACTGACCTACGGTCCGTAGGTCCCTTCCGTGATTTGGGAATTAGGCAATTTTCCAAAACTCAAAATCTCCAACTCTGAGTAACAATCAACGGATCAGCAGGACGGACCGTGGTTCAATCCACGGTTCGTGGATCCTCCTCCGTAGCTCCATACTTAAACTTTTGAAATCAGATACTGGAACCCCCTTCTCTGAATCATTTGATGGAATTATAGGACAGCTCGTAGGTCGACCTACAGTTCGTCATTTGTAAACGTGGTTCCACACTTGGTCAAGAATTCCCTGATTTTCTTTCCAGTCTTGCCTGTCCATCTACGCCTACCACCTACGGAACGTGACTGGACCTATGGTCCGTAGGTCACATCCGTAGATGCCCTTTTCTGCACAATTCTTCAGCTATTTTTCTATTTCCACGTCCGTACTGATTTTCTACAAACATGATAAAAACACATTAATACCAATACAAAATGGCTCTAGACACACACAACTCTTAAGTGAAATGTATTAAAAATACCATAAATTCACGGTATATCAACAACCTCAACTTAAATTTGGTGTTTGTCCTCAAGTGACGCACTAAGATTCTAAACGATACTTGTGTAGAAGCATACGTTCAAGCTCAAGCAATCACATGGCTTTCTATCCCAACTCTCTTTTCTAGTGCAAATCGTTTATCTTAGACTCAACAAGCTAACTCATGCGGATCAAAGTATGACAAAGATCAACCAATATACACACAACATACACTTTTTTCACAGTCACAAATGTACCAACTTTCCGACAATGTAACTAGTGCCCTTACTTCAAACAAAATCCTTTTTCACACAATGAATATGATTTTGAGTGTTGACACCCAATTTTGGACCTCCACAATATATATTAACCATCGAGCTTCTAGTTTGATTAAGCTTTGATTCAAGTGTTTTTAGTATGACTTTAGATTTCGTGGGCTTGGTCATTGTATTCTTTGAAAGGGCTCAATGTTAGTGATGAGGATCTGTCCAGCAATATTAGTATTTAGGTTGTATTTTGGGTTGTATCCTTATTTAATTTTAAGTCCTGGCTACTCACTTCTTCTTGTTATATTTGTTTGAAAACCCACCTATGTAAAATGATTTATTTTTTTGGCTAAATTCTACCTACCTTATTTGATTATAGTGTTGTTTTAAAGATGCAAAAGGTGGCTTGAATCTTTTTTTTTCTCAGTAGCTTAAGTTGCTGATTGTAGGTCTCTTTTAAAATTTGATCACTTGATTTCTTGCCTTTGCTATCCCAAGGACATAATGATTATCTTACTTTCATTGTTTGGATATTTTTGGTGAAGCTTGTTATGAATGTTAGCTTGTTCGTATGTGCATATATGTCTTCTTTGCTTCGATTAATTCGAGTAGTTGAACGATAGCTTCACTTTATTTTATATGTATTTTTTTTTCTTTTTCCGCCATTAAGTTCATTATGTATTCCATGTCACTTTACTTTTGGCTAATTTTTACCCCTTT
Source organism: Solanum acaule (assembly GCA_036250505.1). Taxonomy (NCBI): domain Eukaryota; kingdom Viridiplantae; phylum Streptophyta; class Magnoliopsida; order Solanales; family Solanaceae; genus Solanum; species Solanum acaule. Next base: position 12,984 of record JAJOOR010000366.1, read on the forward strand.
GTTTGCATGTGAAATCTGCCCGAGTTCGCCATGAACTCACTCCGTTCCCTTGCATTTCGAGAGAGCCATAAAGGCTCAAATTCCTTTATCGAGTCAACCGGCCTATAAAAGTCGACGAACAGGTCTCGAAGGTGGAAAAATGTGAAAGCGGAGGAGAATTGAAAAGATTGGGCCAAAGGCCCACTCTTTATACAAAAGGAATGTATTTAGTTATTTTGGGCCTAAGCCCTTGTCATTTCATCCCTTATTATTTTGTTAGAATTTAGGACAGACGCAACATTGGGCTTAAGGCCCAAAGAAAACATTATTATTATATTTTCTTTGTTAGTCTAGGACAGGTGCAAAGAATGGGCAAGAATGGGCAAGAATTGGGCCGAAGGCCCAAAAATGAAAATAGGCCCAAGTACTGGCCCAGGTGGATAGATCCAGACTTGGGCCCAAATTCTCTTTCCCTAACTATTTAACTGTTATTACGTGCTTATTTGTTAAAAATTAATATTAAGGTTTCGAAACTTCAAATCCCCAAAAGACACCTATTTTGAATTAATTACTTAACTAAATTATTCATCCTTAATTGGCTTAATAAATAAATAAATAAGTTTACAAAATATTTTGCTTTAGATAATATTTCAACATTTTTCTCCTTTTCCCCTTTTAAAATAGTCTTAACTATGAAGTACTTCAATTTTGCAAATTCAAGCTAAGTTAAAATTATTCTAGCCAAATGATTAATTGTCGGATAACCGCATATTAGCGGGCATTTCAGGTGCTTTTTAACCCTTCCCGAAATGCTAATATGAACCCCGAACCCCCTTTAAATATTTTCAATTGATTTCTTGCTTTAATCTATTGAAAATCAGTTTTCTTAATTTTACCTTTAAAAATTAAGTGGCAACTCTTAAAACCAGTCAAAATTATATTTTTTAAATAAAACATTGAGTACAAGGATTCATTCAACACTCACGCTCAGAAGTAACTTCAAGTATAGTTAGTGCTCAATACCATAGGTTTGCCCTTATTTTCACTGCTTAGACTCTCCAAACTAGTTGCTAGGATCACTATAGGACTTTTTTTAGCTTGTAACGTAGGCTCAGGGTCAGGTGTGGTACATTTGGGTACTTTTTAGTGACTTTCTGCCCTCCTTGACATTACATTGGCTTTTTACCTCTTTCTTGACCTACTTTTGGCAACTTTTCATCCCTTTTTCTTTCCATTCTCTTTTCAACCAAGGATGCAACTTTTGACTTTGTGACACTTGTTAATCTTTTCTTTTTCAATTTCTTCTTTTTCTTTCACTTTATTTTTTGTTTCTTTTCACACTTCCACTCATCACATTCTTTTGCCTTTTTCGCACAAAGTCACATCCTCTTTCTTTCTTTTTATCTTTTCAACACTACATTCTTTTCATACCTTTTTTTTTAATTTGGTTTCCTCTTTCATAGCCACCCTCAACTTATTCATTTTGCATTAGTTGAAGTGCACAAAGTTCGATGTCAGACCAGGGCCAAGATCAAGGTCACTTTTGACTTAGCCACCCTCAACTTAGGCTTTTGGCCTAAGTCAAGGTGCACATGTCCAAGGAGGGACCGGGGTCAAGACAACATTTTAAGGGAAGGTGAGTTAGGTGAATCAAAAGAAATGGTCAATTTTAGGCTCAAATATTTGGATCAAAAGGGAACAATGCTACCATTTGGTTAGATCATTTTAGGCTCAAGTGGACTAATTTGAACAATGGCCTATGATCACTTCCCAACTTCTAGCCTAGATTATCCTAGCAGGACCAATGGGGTAAGTTCTAGATTGGCACAAAACTGTCTGAACATTTAACTATCCTCACACACTCTTGGCACCTTGTTTCATTATCAGATTACCCAGTTCAAGTGTTTAGCTTAAGTCATGGGGTCACATCGATTCTTATCAAGTCACAATCAGAGCCAACACATTCAACTCATTCTAGCCTACAAATTTTAGGACATATCACATTTTTTTGGATGGGTATCATTTTCTTCTTTCATGCTCATGCCATCATGCTTTTATTCTTTCTCATGCTCCTACACATACATTCCTAACACATGCCAGTTCAACAGAAATAAAAACAGTCTCTTGGGGGAAAAGAACACAAGCAAGAAAACCCCAAGAGAGGACTATGAGTTGGGTTACTCAAACTTCACTCTATCACTCATAATCTGTTTACCCCACCCCGAACAAAATAAAGTGCTATTGTCCTCAAAGCACACAAACATAAGCAATAAAGAGTAGGGTGAAAGTGAAGAAAACATGTGGCGCAAATGTGTCGAAGAACTCAACAAGCGGGTGGGTTTGGTTTCCCGGAGCCCGCTGGATCAACATGGGGGAATTCCATCAGTAGTGCTCCCATTTATCATACCAACACCATCAATAGTGCTCACATCATGGGGAATACCATTAGTAGCGCTCCCATCTATCATCTCAGCACCATCAATAGTGCTCACATCATCTCTCACAGTAGCAATAACCTCAGTAGCGGGCATAGAACTCAAGGCCCCAACAACATCCTCACGTACCCTTTGCTGGTGAAACTCCTCATCCACAATAGAAACTCTCTTAGCCTGCGTAGTCTACTGGCGCTCCTTCTTCTTTAGGTCTAAGGAGTAGGGTCGAAATTTCTCGAATGCGAAAACCACCGCAAGAAGCTCATGTTCAGTCACTGTCTAGTTCTTTTGAGCCACATTTAAAGCTTTACTGGCATAGTAAATAGGATGAAGAATCTTTTGTCGCCCCTGTCCCAATACCACACCAACCACAACTCCACTCGCATCACACATTACCTCAAATGGTTGCCCCCAATCCAATGAAATAATGATAGGTGCGGAAACTATTTTTTCCTTCAACTCCCCAAATGCTCTCAGACAAGCATCATAAAACTCAAACCTACACTTCTTTTCGAGCAATTTGCACAATGGATGTGCAATTTTGGAGAAATCCTTGATTAACCTCCTGTAGAAACCTGCATGCCCAAGAAAACTTCTAACACCTTTAACAGAGATAGGTGGTGGAAGCTTTTCTATTACCTCGACTTTTGCTCTATCAACCTCAATACCCATCTCAGAAATTCGATGACCCAGAACTATCCCATCTTTCACCATGAAGTAGCATTTTTCCCAATTGAGCATAAGATTGCCTTCACACCATTTCAATACTTCGGCCAAATGGTCTAAACATCGATCAAAAGAGTCACCTACCACAGAGAAATCATCCATAAATACCTCAATAGTGTCGTCCACCATATTAAAAAATATCGACATCATACAATGTTGGAAGGTCGCTGGAGCATTACATAACCCAAATGGCATTCATTTGAAGGCGAAAGTCCCATAAGGGCAAGTGAATGTGGTCTTCTCTTTATCTTCCGGAGTAATAAAAATCTGATTGTAGCCTGAATAACCATTAAGAAAACAATACCAACCCTTACCCACAAGTCGATCCAACGAACGACATAGGGAAGTGGTCATTTTCTATCCAAGCATTTAATTTCTGATAGTCCATGCAGACTCTCCATCCAATCACGAGCCGCATCGGAACAAACTCATTTTTCACATTAGGAACCACAGTCATCCCACCTTTCTTGGGCACATACTAAATAGGACAAACCCAACTACTATCTACAATGGGATAAATAACTCTAGCATCCAACAATTTGATGATTTCCTTTTTCACTACCTCTTGCATAGACGAATTGAGTCTTCTCTGGTGCTCAATACTAGGCTTGTGATCCGGCACGAGTTGGATTTTATGAGAACAAATCCAGGAGGGATCCCAATAATGTCCACAATAGTCTACCCAATAGCCCGCTTGAACCTCTTCAACACGAAAACCAATGCCTCAACTTGTGTCATATTCAAATTTGCCATAATGATGATCAGTAAAGTACCATATCTCCCCAAGAATACATGATGAGTCCTCAAATTGGACTCATTTAGGGATTTATTTTAATAGAAATAGTGTCATCAAATGCTTATTTTGTCTAAATATCTGATGAAAACTCTTAAGTTTCAGGTATTTGAAGTTTTAGTGAAAGCATGGACACTTAGGTACAAAAAAGAATAAAAAGGCTGAAAAGAACGAAGAAGCTAAAGCCTGAACATCGCCAAGCACACTTGGCGATTTGCCGAAGGGATTCATTCCTCCCTTTGTTCCAGTACGTGAATCCCTGAAGGGGAAAGATAAAAAAAGTGATAAAAAGAGCAGTCGGCGTTCCGCTGAATAGATCCGCGAAGCAGTACTATACCACCCAATGGTCCAAAACGTGAATTGCTGAAGGCAAGCATGAAATGGTGATGAAACAGAAGAAGGGCGAATCGCCGAGTCATTCGGCGTTATCGACTAACTTCGTCAAAAGATCCGTCAGAGCTATTTTCTGAAGTCTATAAATACTAAACTTATTATTAATTTTAGTATAGTCAAACATTTATTTTAATTTCCAAAATAGAATAGTACTTTTTAGATATTTTCTCTCAAGTTTGGAGAGGGTTTTTGGGAGACTTGAAGAAAGAAGAGTTTCATCTTCCCCAAGTCGGAAGTGGGTCTTCTCCATTCTTCTTCCTTTGCTTAAATCAAGGTTTAATTTCTATTACCCATTTGATTTCACTATCATTTTAGGTGTATTTTATTATTTCTTGATGTGTGGCTAAACAATCCCCATTCTTGGGGTGTGATTAGCAAATATGTGTTGATATTATTGTTGGGTCTTGTTTGTTGATAGGTTAGATGTAGTTTAATGGTGATTTCACCTAGTGGTTGTGGTTTAACCTAAAGGGTTTGTAGTTACAAATACAAAGCCACCCATGTGTTTTTGGCTTGCCTAAGAGGGAGGTCGCGAAACCAAGACCACTAGACTGATGGCCTAAGGAGTGGATCGACATGAGGTTCAGCCCGAGAGGGTGGGCCTTAGTTCCATATCCTAACAGTCAGCTCGAGAGAGTGAGTGGGTTAAGGCGTAGGCTGATATTCATGCGGCAAATGGGTGTCTGAGAGAAACACATTTGAAACGGGGTAAGTTGCCCGAGAGGGAACTTATTTCCATTTAAAGCTTAGCCTAATCACTATTATCTTACAAATTTCCTTTCAAATGCATGTACCCAACTACTTATCTCAACTTGTATTGCGGTTACACCCCAAGAATTCTCACTCATACTTGATTTTCTTGTTATTTTTATTGTTTTTACTAATTGTGACAAAACCCCCAAATCGATATTTGACACTTTTATGTTACCCTCTTTAATTTACTATGCTTTTACTCATTAATGTTTTTAGCTACGACTAGTTAGAACTAAATTTTATTTTTCTATTAATTCTTAAAACCACTCCCTTGGGACACGACCCCAACCTTTAGTTGGGTTACTATACTATCGATGATCGTAGACACTCGAACTGTAGGTTAGTGTCGTTGATCACGATAAGCATCAAAATGGCACCGCTGCCGAGGAGTGGTGTTACTTGAGAATTCTTAGTTAAGTTGAATTTTATTCTTGTTAGTTATAGTGATACTTACTTAATTTTTAGTTTGTTTTGCTTGTTTGTGTGTTGAAACAATAAGAATGAGTGTGAATGATGACAAAGGTCCCAAATGGACCAAGTGTTATCTTCTCTCTACCCAGAGCCAAAATAGGGGTTACCTTATGAAAATGAGGCAAACCTCACTAATGGAACTTGAGTGATGAGTTGCGTCATACCACAACGTTAAACAAGGCGCTACTTGGGAGGCAACCCAAGACCTTTTTATTGCTTTATTTTTGTTTGGGTAAATAATGGTGTGTTGATTGTGCAGGTTAAAGTGTGGAAAGTGCAGGTTGGCGAGTAAATGGTCCAAACGACGCATCGCCGAAGAGGTCGGCAAGCCTGACCTAATCCACCGTTTGACTCAAGACATCTTCATATTGGAGTCTGTAAAACTCGGCGAGCCCAGGAAAAGCTTGGCGATTGCTATCTAGGCCGCCGTTTGGACCCCCACATTAACTGGAGGTTTTGTAAAACTCGGCGACGTAAGTGACCACTCGGCGATCCGCCGAGTGTGTCAACAAGTACTATTGACATCACCGACTGGGGGAGAACTGGACGGTTTTAAGGCCAAAAGTTTAAAAATTTCAAATCTTTCACTTTCTCTCACTTTTTATCTTGCCAAAATCACACCCGCACTCTAGTTTATATATTTTTGCACTTTTAGAGTATTTTAGTCGTTGATTTATGCTCGGATTTAGATTGCATTGCCACCTAGCATTTCAATATCATTTCAATCGGCATCTAAGGTTGGTTTCCCGAACCCCACATGTATTTTTGAGAATTTGAACTCTTATGCAAATGATTCTATATTGTTGATGTGTGCTGGGCCTCTCTGATAGGATTAAGCTGCTTGAATCCCTGTTTTAATTCGAAAGTCTTGCCCGTAGTGTTTATGTTGTTAAAATCTCGTATTTTTGTACCTAAAAATCGGTTAAATCTTGTGGGGTTGTGCTTGCATGTTGTTGAGTCTAGTAGGGAGAAATTTGAGTATCCTGAAGATATGGTAAAGACCAATATTGTCATGCCACCCCTGAAAATAGTACAGGGTATCACTATAAATGAAGGGGAATCAAATCCTCCAAAGAAGGGCAGACAAGAACCTCCACTTGGAGATAAAGGCAAGGATATGAAGGCCTTACTAAGACAGAGAAGGCCATGGTAGATGTTGCTGGCTTCTAGTGGATCTGGTACTGCTGGTCCTTTTGAGGTGAACCAGGTACAAAGGCCCGAGTCTAGACTTATGCACCAGGCATTGATACCTAGACATATGGAGCGACAGATTAGCCAGGGTCACCTCTTTACCTCCCTCTCTGTCATACTTACTTTCACTTTTGGATACTTTATTTCATTTGTATTTGAGGATAAATGCTTTTATTTGTGGTGGGGTGAGGCCCACCTTTGTGTGCTATTGATGTTCGTGTTTTGTTTGAGTGTTTGGGTTATGAGTTATTATTGTGTTAATACTGCTTTCTGTCGATGTTTGAGCTTGTGGGTCCATTTATTTTAAATTGCAAAATGATTTTGATCCGTCCAAAAATTTTACCACCTCCGTGTGTTGAATGTGGCTGTTCTTTTGCAAAATTTAAGTCTCGATATCAATCAATACCGATGACTTGAATAGTGCTCTCAATCGAACAAACATGAATGCACGGCTACGATGAGGCCAAATGAAGTCGCATAAACAATATGTGAACTCTTAGCATCTCGTTATGACTAGCCTAGTATCGAATTAAGTCTCTTGTGATGATCATTGCACACTAGCGAAAGTGTGGAATCTTATTTGACTTTAGTGTCAATGCCTAGTGTGATGAGCTTACATTGAACCATGCATGATAGATCCTAGAATTTCCCTCGTTGGTTCGATCAACTAAGTGATGTTATCTCGTGATATGATCTTAGGCAGCTTCTAAGAGTGTGAGCCAATTTGACATATACTTTTTTTGTGACCTACCTTGTGAGTGTGTGAACCGCTTTTGAACATCCCTTGAGCCTTAGCTCTCTTTGGAAGAAACTTGATGAAATCATAACCTTTCTTTATCCATTACCCATAATCCTCGTGAAGTGGTGGTTAGTTGAATAGCCAACTTAGGCCAAAAACCTAAGTTGGGGGTGTGGTGAAAAGAAAAGGCAAATTAAGAGCAAGAAAGTCCCTCTTACCCATGGTTTTGAGAAAAAATGGAACCCCTCTATATTTTAAAAAAAAAAGTAAGAAAAAGAAAATGAATGAAAAAGAAAGTTGTGGAATAAAGTACAAAAGAAGTGGGATTCCCAAACAATCCATGGAAAGTGAATAATAGGATAACTTCTGAGCACTAAAGAGAATGATATAGGAAAAGGAAAGGAAGAGTTGTGAGCACCACATTTCATGAGGATGAAAGTCACTGAGCCTAAATGACCATACATTTGCACTCAACCCCATTACAAGCCTTAAAAAGACTTTTGTGATCTTGAGTGAGCTGAAACAAATGTTGATCGGAAAATATGGGCAAAGCTATGGGCGAAAGCATGCATTGTGTTCTTCCTTGTGAGAGTGAGCATTGCATCTGATTTTGAAGATTTTAACTGTGAACCATTGTGTGAATATGGAATCATACTTTTTGTGAGGGCGTTTGAACACTATAGTTGAGCTTGAACTTGCATTTGAAACAAGTATTGTCAGCATGAGACTCTTTGATATTGGGGAGTCGCAACTTGAATCTTTTAGTGCACAATTGATCTTTGCATCAGTAATTTGAGTTTTGTTGTGTATGTTCATGATTAAGTCTTGTGTAGCACTATTTGAGACATTCTATTTGAACTGCTGAAGTTGAGTTTTACTTGAGGACAAGCAAAACTTTAAGTTGGGGGTATTGATAAGTCCACAAATTGGACTCATTTAGGGCTTTATTTTAATAAAAATAGTGTCCTTAAATGCTTATTTTGTCTAAATATCTAATGAAAACTCTTAAGTTTCAGGTATTTAAAGTTTTAGTGAAAGCATGGACACTTAGGCGCAAAAAGGAACAAAAAGGCTGGGAAGAACGAAGAAGCTGAAGTCTGAGCATCGCCAAACACACTTGGCGATTCGCCGAAGGGATTCATTCCGCCCCTTGTTCCAGTACGCGAAGCCCTGAAGGAGAGGGATAAAAAAGGCAATAAAAGGAGCAGTTGGCATTCCGCCGAATAGATCCGCGAAGCAGTACTATAACGCCCAATGGTCCAGAACGTGAAGTGCTGAAGGCAAGCATGAAACGGTGATGAAACAGAAGAAGGGCGAATCGCAGAGTCATTCAGCGTTATCGACTAACTTCGTCGAAAGATCTGCCAGAGCTATTTTTTGAAGTCTATAAGTACTAAACTTATTATTAATTTTAGTAGAGTCAAACATTTATTTTAATTTCCAGAATAGAATAGTACTTTTTAGATATTTTCTCTCAAGTTTGGAGAGCGTTTTTGGATACTTGAAGAAAGAATGGTTTCATCTTCCCCAAGTTTGAAGTGGGTCTTCTCCATTCTTTTTCCTTTGCTTAAATCAAGGTTTAATTTCTATTACCCATATGATTTCACTATCATTTTAGGTGTATTTTGTTATTTCTTTATGTATGGCTAAAAACCCCTATTCTTGGGGTGTGATTATTTAGCAAATATGTGTTGACATTATTGTTGGGTCTTGCTTGATGATAGGTTATATGTAGTTTAATGGTGATTTCACCTAATGGTTGTGCTTTAACTTAAAGGGTTTGTAGTTGCAAATACAAAGCCACCCATGTGTTTTCGACTTGCCCAAGAGGGAGGTCGCGAAACCAAGACCACTAGACTGATGGCCTAAGGAGTGGGTCGACATAAGGTTCAGCTTGAGAGGGTGAGTCCTAGTCCCATATCCTAACACTCAGCTCGAGAGAGTGAGTGGGTTAAGGCGTAGGCTGGTATTTATGCGGCAAATGGGTGTCCGAGAGAAACGAATTTGAAACGGGGTAAGTTGCCCGAAAGGGAACTTATTTCCATTTAAAGCTTAGCCTAGCCACTAATATCTTACAAATTTCCTTTCAAAAGCATGTACCCAACTACTTATCTCAACTTGTATTGCGGTCACACCCCAAGAATTCTCACCCATACTTGATTTTCTTGTTATTTTTGTTGTTTCTACTAATTGTGACAAAACTCCCAAATCGATATTTGACACTTTTATGTTACCCTCTTTAATTTACTATGCGTTTACTCATTAATGTTTTTAGCTATGACTAGTTAGAACTAAATTTTATTTTTCTATTAATTCTTAAAACCACTCCCTTGGGACACGACCCCAACCTTTAGTTGGGTTACTATACTATCGATGATCGTAGACACTCGGAGCCTCTTTAACAGACGATCTTGCGGGTGGAGAGCCGCGATTCTCCATGTCTAACTATAATCTCTTTGGTTTTGAACAGAATTTGAACTTATCAAGTGCGGCGACCAATTCATCATAGTCTTCAATACCATCACCCTCAAAATTCATCATAACCGCTGCTAGTGCATCAACATACAACCTCTCTTCAATAGACATCTCAGAACCACTCTCTACAATATGATTCACCACTGATATCGACTTGACCTCACTACTCTGCTTCATGAATCTACAGTTATTGAAAGTTACCCGAAACTTCATCTGCCCTTTCTCCATATCGACTAAGGCGCGGCTAGTGGCAAGGAATGGTCTCCCAAGGATAATGGGAACCTCAAAATCAACCTCATAATCAAGGATCACAAAATCCACCGAAAAGATAAAAGACTCTACTTTCACTAATACATCGTGAAGCACACCAATGGGCCTCTTCACAGTTCTATCGGTCATGAGCAATCGCATCGCAGTCGGTTTTGGAACCCCTAAACACAACTTCTTGTAAATAGACAATGGCATCAGATTAATACTAGCACCCAAATCACACAACGCCTTGGCAAAATGCAGCAACCCGATGGTACAAGGAATAGTGAAGGCATCAGGATCTTTCTTCTTCTGCACAAGAGACCTTGTAGCAATAGCACTATAGTGTTGCAACCTATCATCATCTTCAAAACTCACGGACCTCTTCTTTGTCACCAAATCTTTCATAAACTTTGCATACCCAGGCATTTGCTCCAAAGTGTCATTGGAGTTCTAATTCATTGTTTCTTATATATAACGGAATGATGCATAAAAATAAAAAATCTGAAAAACAGAGGGTCAAAAATTTAGTGTTGATTTTCGAAGGGAAATGATTATTGAACGATCTGAAAAACAGAGGGTCAAAAATTTACTATTGATTTTTTAAGGGAAATGATTATTGAATATTGGACTACTTGTATAATTGTTTAGATTTTTCTCTCAAAGAATGATTTACTAATTCAATAATTGAGGTACATTTAGAGCTGAGAATTGATAAATATTTTTATTAAAAAAATTGATTTGTAGCTTCTGTTTCATAATCACTTGATAGCTTCTTAAACTTAGAGCTGAGAATTCATTAACAACATTTGTTTGAGAATTGATTAATTGCTTCTGTTTCATAATTGGTTAATGCTTCTGAAACTTGGAGCTGAGAATTGATTAATAGCTTTTGAAATTTACTTTTAAAATGGTGCTTTGTAAGACTATGATTAAAAACGTGACTTTATTAACTAATAACAATTAGTTGAGTGAAAATTCCTTTTGTTTATCCGAAAAAAACTATTAGTTGAGTGACCATTTGAGAAATCTTCTCAATCTAGCACATTCTACGCCATCTTTTGACTAGTGTGAGAAACATATCTTCTTCAATTATTGTAGAAACTCATCTTACGGATGTAAAATGAATACGCAGGTTCAGTAAAGATGTAGTTTTTTCTTATACTGGCATACATATTCACAAAATCAAACAATAAAACAACCTATAGAGACTACAACCTGAATAAGATAAAATGATTTTTTTGTCTAGCAGTAACAAGATAGAGTAGTGGAAAATTTCAATAGCATATAACAGTGATCATCGTTCTCGACATTATATTTGTTGTTGAAAATAATTTATCTTCCTAGTCTACCTTCATTATTTTTTATTAATACTATTCTACTGACTTCTACAACAGAGTGACTACGACTATCACTTATATTTGGTATATTTTATGTATTAGTTTCTATTACCCTGTTCTCTGTTTCACCCTCCCACTTTTCTATTAATGGTTATTGTTATACATCATATTCATTCTTACGAAATTTTATCTATCCTTTCTTTCGAAGTTTTTAATAATGAAAACTTTTGGAAAGAATTAAGTATGTTTTCGTTATTTGTTTGACTAGTGTAGTACACATACAAGACTCCATATATGTCATATTTCTATATTCTCTTAATAAGGGTCTATACGACTAACAACAACAAACTAAATATATTTCGTAGTAAGATAGTAACTACGGCTCCAGAGAAGTTCACCCGCTATTTGTTTACACAACTCTAGTTACACTTAGAGAAATTGAATTTTTTGTAGATAATATGAGGGGTAACAACAACACACATATATTCTCATATTGTGATGATTATGAATTTCAACTTTAAATAAACCAAGTTGGTTGAATAACATCTCAGTATATTCCAACATTCCCATATTGCGATGATTATGAATTTCAACAACACACATATATCTTATGTTGAATATTTACCAGTGGAACAAGTATTATTTTACTTCAACTTTTCTTCTTTATCATTTGTACTTATTTCAATGTTGAATGAGTTCTATAACATAAGAATACCAATATTTTATTTGAATGAGCGGAGGAAGAAGGTGTTGGTAGTAAAAGTGTGAAGTTTTATACTTTTTGTCTAGCTCTATGTAATCTTCCTTTTTATCTATTCTGCTCAATTTTTTTCTCTGTTGTGCCCTATTTTTTCTTTGATTTTTCTATTTTTTCAGTATTGGTTATTTATTTATTTTTCTTGAAGTGAAACATTATAGAGCTAGACAGCAGTCTTTCTACTCACTATGAGATCTGAAAGGTGCATTTCTCTTGATAATACAATAATTATTTTATCTAGTGAAGAAAATAGACTCTGAAATATTTGAATTACCATTGCTCATTTTCTTATAAGAATTAGACTTGAATATTTCATTTTATTTTATTTCCTAATTGTATATACGAATGTGGTGTTGATATGTACATGTTCAGATGATAGTCTATGTTTATTCTTAACCAGTTACAAGGCGAATGGTCCAAGTTGAGTGAAGTTGATTAATATTACAAGGTGAATAGTCAAACCAGCCTCTTACACCAGAGTATGATATGTTCGTGCAGACAAGTTAATACAAAATATGTTCAGTTTTCTCCTTAGTGCCACAAAAGTGTGTATTTCCTAGACTGCCAGTTGATCTATTTTTTAGATTCCAACTGATATATTAGTTGACTCAGTTTGAAATGTACTATTAGTTTGACTAGTACAACCAATATATTAGATATATAGTTGTAGTATGTGGAGTATAAATTATATGAATATATTGAAGGTAACGTATGTCCCCCTCGTTGTATTTTGACATGTTAATGAAATTTGCATCAGGTTCTGTAATGTTGGAATCTTGATGTATTTTATGAAAGCTTGATGTTAGTGATATTTTTCTCTATATAAAGTTGTTTATAAACTATATAATGTTCAGGTGGCAAATTATATAATATTTAAGGACCAGCAAAAGCTAGTCGCTATATGTTTTTAGGCATAAAAATTTTGGGAGTTTTATCTTCATTTAGGGAGCAGAAATATGGTCCCTAAACGTATTTTTGGGAGCAGATGTTTTCCGGTCCCGATAAGTCTGTAGGGACCAGTCACAAAATGTGGTCGCAATAGACATTTTAGCGACGGAGGCTATAGGGACGGGTGGCGACCACATATTTCTGGTCGCTATGCCCTTTTAGGGACCAGAATGACACTATTAGGGACCATTTTTCTAGTCGTTAATGACCATTTTTCTTGTAGTGCATTTTTCGTTCTTCGAAAAGGAAAAGAACATTGTTCCAGGATGCATATGAACTTGTAACTCAGATCAAAGCAGATGTTGGTGTTCTGCTCTTTTCACCAAGTGGAAAACCATGTTACTATGGTTCCATAGGTGGAGAAAAAATAATTGATACATAATTTGAAGTGAAATTAGGGGATTTCTAATGTGATCATGCTAAGAGCAAATCAAATTGTTCAGAGACATTTGAAGATCTCCGTAAAGAATTACAAGCTTTGAATAGGAAAGAAAAAAAATGAATACTAATGTATAAGATCATACACTTGACTTAAATACCTCCAAATAAACACATGTTGGTGGAAATAATTTATGGATGGAGAAATTTTAAAAAGCGACAAAAAGTATTATTCGGGTCGAGCATCTCAAATTGATTTAAAAATTGCGCATGAGCCAGAAAACGAGGAGAGATCTTGAACTCATAAATATCATAGAGTTAGAAATTGTAGCTCTTGAAATTTGAGCTATGTTTGGAGAAGACTTTATTTGCATTTGAGTCTTCTAATATGGTCGATTCTCCTCTTTGTTATTAAGTCAACTGTTATTAGGCTTAATTCATCCATTCATTTGAGAATTTAGACCACAAAATAGAAGGTTATGGAGTTCTTATGTTATTAAGTAAATATTTTTGTCTGTTTCATCTTTAGACTTTAATGAGCTTTGTGTTGCATAGATGGTAAATCAATTAAAATCTTTTATTGAGCTAGTGAACAATGTGGAAGTGATGGATCAATGAAAATCCCCATGCAATCATTAATGTACTTCCATGTTTCATCTCTTATGAGGTTGGTGCATTTACATCTAGACTAGCTCTTTGCGAAATGATGGAATCTCTGAAATATAAGTTTTTCTAATATCTATTGACTTTGTTGGTATATATTTAGGATTCCAAGAGAATCTCTTAAATACATTGTGAAGTACTTGTTCCATAAGAAATTAAGTACCACTTGTTTTCATTTCGAAGCAAAATGAACATTGGTACTAACTACTTTATATAATATCAGCTCTATGATAATCTTACAGAATATTGTGTATTAAAGTGATTGCTATAAATTGTAATTGTGGTATTAACTAGTATTATAAGAACTTCATAAACAAAAAAAATCAACCGTGAAAGCTCATAGGTTTCTATCCTATAAAAGGTGTGGATCTTTATGCAGTTATAGCCATCCACAAGATAGAAATATAATATCTCAATGATAGCCTTTTACTAATATAGAAAACACCAAGCAATTCAAAGAGGAAATAGTCGTCAGAATATGTATTTTGGAGAAAGAGTGAAAGAAAAAGGAAGAGGGAATTAACGACTCTTAAGAAACTAGATTTAAGAGTTTGGACGATTTTGTTGAAGCATCAAAACAATCGTACACCATACAAGTTAAAATATAAAGACATTATATACATAAAACACTCTAGGACACAACATCCAACACATTTTTTATATCCATGCAGTAGGATTTGGAATGTAACAAAGAGATCGGCGTAACCACTAGTACCCTATCTTGATTCAGCATTCTATAAATTTAAATAATTTAAAGGCATTGTTGTTTTTCATCTTTCTTTAGATTCAATTCAACATTTTTACTTTGCAATTTCAATTGAATAAATAAGAAGACAATATTTGTTGGAGTTCATGGTAATCTTCTAAAATATTAACATAATATGAAAACACTAAATAAATGTGACAGAACACGTGACAAATAGACTAATAATATGAAATAAAATAAACTTGACAAATAGACTCATAATATGAATGAGTGCTTGTCCAACTAAACTAAAAAATTAGTTGGGTTAAGACGGTTGGGTAAACAATATATCTATGTCACTTATACCTGAAATATAGAGAATGTTGAATCAGGATACAGGCTATATAAGTGACATAGATATATTTTTTAACCATCCATTGTAACCCAACTTATTTTTTAATTGAGTTGGAAAAAGACTCATTCATATTATGAGTCTATTTGTCATGTTTTGTTTTATTGTTTTTCATATTATGAGTGAATTTGCCACATGTTCTGTCATGTTTATTTAGTGCTTTCATATTATGTAAATCTGGTAAAAGCTTACCATGAATTCCAAGAAAATTTGTTTTCTTATTATTCCATTTGAATTGCAAAGTAATAATGTTGAATTGAATCTAAAGAAATATGAAAAACAACAATGCCTTTAAGATATTTAAATATACAACAATGCATTTAAGTTATTTAAATATATTATGTTAATACAAAAGAGAAGCCTTGGAGCAACGATAAATTTTTCTATGTGTGACCTATATGTCACACGTTCGAGCCATGGACACAACAACCAATGCTTGCATTAGGGTAGGTTGTCTACATCACACCCCTTTGGATCCGACCCTTCCTTGAACCCTGCTCATGAAGATGTTTTATGCACCAGACAATCCTTATTTATATAATGTCAATTCTATACTATGAGAGAAACGGAACATGCAAAATAACTAGTTTCATTTTTAATTTATATGTACATTTTTTCCTAATATGATTCAAGAAAAGAAATGTCCGTACATTTTCTCCTAATGTGATTCAAGAAACAAATATCAACAACTCCAACTCAATAAAACCGTTAAAGATGATTTTACACCTCTAATTAGTTACTTTTTTTTATAATTATTAACCTTGATTCACTTCATTTGTCTTAGTTGTCAACATTTAAATCAAAGTTTAGTAGTTCGACCTGAACAACACTTTTTTTTACATTATTTATTTTGTCCAACTGCAACTTGATTGCCACCAGGTGCTACAACCTGTATTTATCTAGTGGTATTTCTAAGTCAGGATTCATGATCTTATACCTTAGTTTTCACCTTTTCTCTTTCTTTTCCAATGCTTGTAATTTTTTTATAGACATTTGAGACATTATTTGTTTATCCCATGTGAGCATGAACACATCGACTATCGTCTAGTTTCAATTCAAAAATTTTATCTGTTGCTTATTCTATACTTTTGAAACCATAGGAATATTATTTTCCACTTGGTGAAAAAAGGAAATCAATATCATCTGATCCAATCATAATTGAAAGCTCATGCACTTTCCTTAACAGACCTATTTTCCTTTTTGAGAAAGTAACAAGGCATGATTCCTTGGACTCAATCAACTTCATATCAATTTTTTCGCGTAACCCTACTCGTCCTCCTTTCTATTGAAAAAAGCAAATAAAGAGAGAAGGAAAAAGGAATATGTTTTGGCAAAATAAGCCTGATCAATTTTGAGATGGCCGCATCTGTAATTTATAGTGGTGGGCATTTATCACGCTCATTTAATATTTTCATATTATGTAAATATGTTATGACATTACCGTGAATTTCGACCAAAGTTATCTCTTATTTATTGGATTGCAATTGCATAGTAATAGAGCCACAAGCAAAATCTAAAGATAAATTAAAAATAGCAATTCTTTGATCATTTGACATTTATAATGTGTTAGAAATAGGTAACTTTGTTATGTATCACAAAATATTAATGGGTTGTATTGAAACCATATAAACAACGGTCTTTTTTTCCAATTTTTTGGGTCGATATTCAATCTAAAATATCTATATTAGATACAATTTCATTGGAGAAGAATTTATTACACCAAAAACAGAAAAATGAAAAGAAGTTCAACTTGACCTTTTGGACACTAAACAACCTACTATACTAGCAGGGATAATTCTCCATCTGCTTATGTCTTTGCATTCACCCATGATTCCTCCCAACTCTTTAAGGCCTCTATGGCCAACATGGGCATTGGTCGAGGAGATCCCTTTGAGGTTTAAAAAAGCCTCCATAGTTTTTGGGTATACTTGTAGTGTACGAACAAATGGCTTACTCTCTAATGTCTCTCCACAAAGGAAATCATCTTGAGTATAATGTTATCCCTCTTTTCATCAATTTATCTTGAGTCAGATCAACTTCTTTCGCCAACAATCGTATGAAGCATAAAATTTTATGAGGTATTATGCTTCTCCATAGTTATATTCATGGCAACTGTGTGTTTCTGGGTTTTTCTAGTCCATAAACCTGTAGGCAGAGTTAACTTTGAATTGCTCTTTACTATTGCCCTTCCACCACATAGAATCTTCCCTTGTTTGTAGCCCATTGAAAGCTTCCAGGGTGTTGAAAAAAATCTGCCACTTTTGCTAATTCTAAGCCATTGAATTGTCTTCAGAAATTAAAGCTTCCAGGTTGCGCTCCCTAACAACCAGACTATACGATATTCACCTTAGACCTATCATTAGATTATTCCATAAAAAAGGAATAATTTCACAAACCTCCTTTTTGGTTTAAATTTATAATACCACCCTCCCATATGGTTTTACAATATTACACTTACCACTCTTTGTTGACTTTTTTTGACAATTATTTAACTAAGTTACTGCTAATTCATAACACTAAAAATATGACCAATTTGTCATTTTTTTGGTTTCTTTTTATTAATTAATAACTAATAGTTGAATATCTTTAGAACAAAAAGAAAACTAATATGAAGTTCCTGGTTCTTTTTCCGCATCATTTTTTTCTCATAAACTCCAAACATTTCTTGTTGAGAAATTGTTCAAGTTATCCCTCCTTTGTATTGCATAAAACTCCATGTTTTTCGTTTATGAACCCATAAAACTAAGTAGTAGAACCAAGAAGTAAAAGAAGTAAACACATAAACAAATATCAACACCATGAAGTGATTGAGAAAGGATAGATTGGTGCACATAAAAGTTATAGTTGATAGAAGGGTTCGATTAACAGTACCATTTCGGTATTTTAATAGGATTCACCAATAATAGAGAGACAAATTAAAGGCTTATAGTTTATCAATTGAGACTTGTTCTATTTGCAACAAACATCACGAGTGACTAATAATAAAGAGTTGAACGACATCGACGGATTTTCTTTGGTTTCAAACTAGAAAAGACAGAAAACACATTACCAATCTCTAATTTTATGTAGTTTAACTTGCGGGGAGAAATTTAAATATATCAGCGAATCTGATGACTTTTTCTAGTTGACAAGCATAAAATTTTGAATTATGGCACTGATTTCAATGAACAAATCTTTGATTTAGCTTTTACATGTAACAACAACGGCAGAGATAAATACCTGTTGTAATTAGACGAGAGGAGTTTGCACAATTCAGAACACTTGTAGCGTACAATTTTCCCTTACTGCGACTACATTGCTCTTACTGCCCTTCCTACTAGATTAGTGGCCGCATTACTAAAAATGGAAGATATGTTGTCATTTGTTATGTCCCCTACTAGAGAATATACAGTGAAAAAGATATGGAGGCCCAAATTCACCAACTTGAGCAAGAAGCATATTGTGGTGGGACTAAAGGGTAAAAAGCATAAATCAGTAAGTGGGAGGATGAGAGGGTTGGCCAGCCGAGGTAGATGAACAGTTCTATGACCCATTCTTTCCCTTTTCATGACCTATAATTTGGAAAGTTATTTTCTAGGGTTTTTTGTTTGGTCTTATTTCAAAGAAAAGGACATGGATTTGGAATTGGCCCATTGTTTGACTCAAAAAAATAGAAAAAACTCTTCCATTAAACTTGTGTCTGCACAAGCCAAATAAATATTACTATATCTATTATAATTTGTGTGATATAAATTGAATTGAGAGAAACAATCATGACATAATAATTTGGAAAGTTATTGTCTAGGGTTTTTTTGTTTGGTTTTATTTCAAACAAAATTACATGAATATGGAATCGGCCCTTTGTTTGACTAAACAAAACAAAAAGAACCTCTTCTATGAAATTTGTGTCTACACGGGCCTAATACATACTACTGTATCTATTATAATTATTGTGATATAAATTGAATTTTGAGAAACAATGCAATTTTAATTTGGTTTTAAGTTTTAAATTATTTTAAGTTGATAGTTACTTCGATTTATAATTTTCAACGTAAATTGCAAATAAATAAACTATTAGAAGTGTCTTTTTAATTATTAGAATGTATTTAATTCGTTTATTCCAATTTATGTAGAACATATGGACTTTACAGAGTCAACCAACCTTTTTTAAATATAATTTTAGAGACTTCTCTTTAGGTTTCGCTCAATAACACTCACTTTCCTCATGATTTCTATTATTACGTCTACCTCACTTATTTTGATTTATTTTTGTAACCATTCTTTAAATCTATTAAAAATAAATCTAAAATAATTATGATTTGACAGTTTGCCCTTATTTATATTAATTTATTCATATTAATGCATATTAGAAAAAATAACTTATTTAACAAATATTATTCTCATCCTCAATGTAACACCTTACAACTCTACGCTTAGAATCCGAATAATTCGTTGTATGTATATGAGCTTGAACCGTGTCATTTCCTACTTGCTCATATTTTTTAAGGTCCTGTACCAAGTATAGAAAGGGTATCGAAAGTGATTTAGGGTCATAAGGGACCTCTAACACTAAGCCAAATTTAAAGCATTTCTATCGTCTCTATTTTTTCATGAGTTCATATAATGGTTATCTTCAAACGATCATATCTATTAAAATATAAAGAGTTAGGTGGCGCATACCCTATCAAATTAATGGTCTATGAGTCTTCTTTCCAACATCGTCAAATGTGCATCAATTTGAGATCCTAGTAAAAAGTGATGAGTCATTTACTAAAGACGCTTAGCATGTAAGATGCTCTGCAATACAGAGAGAAAACAGACCTCATTGTCTGCTTGAATTAAATTTTGTCTTCAAGCTCTTATTATTTATTATTTTGAGGGTATTTTTGTCCTAAAAACACTTGGAGAGTTATCTAAATGACCATAAACGTGTATGAAATCTGTTTTTTGATGTTAAACCCTCTCATGAACTCCTAAAGTCCTACTCTCAAGATCATCAAGAAATACCAAGGATAGGGTTCATCTTCCAAAATATTTGTTCATGATTCGTTACTAAGGTATGTGAGTGATTGACTGAGTTAGTCCACAGCCTACATCTAAAATTCAATCAGTAAGAGTTAAATCTAGTGTTTTTACCCAAGTTTTCATGAAATTCGAATTCACCTTATTCCTTCTTATTGAATTTTGATTCTTATCATAGAGATTATAGTACTTCATGTATTTTTGTTTTTGAATTTTTTTTCATGTATATTTTATCATATGAACCTGTTTAGTTGAGAATTTTTGAAAGATGATACATAATTATTTTCATGCATTGACTTCTGAAATAAAGTATGTTCAAGTATTTTAAGTTATCAGATGAGAAGAGTATTTAAGCGAACTTTAATGGTTCCAAATTTACTATTTGGTATTGAGAAATGTATTGCTAATTTAAGAAGAGCATAAATAGCTTTAGAAGAAGTTTTAGTTAATAAAGTGAAGATCAATTTTCCCTAAAGAGGATCTTTTAGCACTAACTCAATATAGATATAAGTATGAGAATTATTACATATTTTGGGAGTACTATTAAGCACCAATTTGGGCAAGAGTTAAGACAACTCAAACCCCATAACTGCACCGCCATCGTTGGTAGGATCGTGTAGTTGGTTCGGATGACTCCTCACCCATATTTGTTGAGGGCTTTTTAGATGGATCCATGAGTTCTGTTTTGTTTTCCTATACCCCAGAAATATATAATATGGGTTTGGCAATGTTGGACAGACATTGTATCATCACAAGGCTCATAGTGATAGTTGTTGATTAGAGAAACTCCCCAAGAAAAATACTATACTACTTCTAAAAGAAAGAAATGACATAAATATAAAAAATAGTTCAAAATCAAATCCCACGACCATATGGGCGAAGGTGCAAAGCTACTAAAAGAGGAAAAGTCACAAAATAAACAAAATAGGTGCAAACTTGTCTCGTATACAAAAAACTAGACAAAAACTATAAGCAGACAAAGATGAGTCAAACTAGGACACCATTAGCTCACTATGACACCCCAAAATTCCCTTTAGCCCAAATTAGATCTTGGGAAGTTAAAAGAACTGAATCAGCATAAATGCGTTTGTATTGAACCTTTCATGGACCGTGAAAGGAACCACATGCCATGGATGGGATTCGTAGAGCAGAGCTCACAACTTGGAAAATTGGAGGTGAGTTTCATGGACTTTTTTATGGACCGTGAAAACTCTCATGAACCGTATATTGATTCGTAAACCAAGACACCATATCCGAGAATCCAACATGACAGTTACACAATACTTTCATAAGGTGAAGATGCTATGTCGAGAGATTTCAGAGTTAAATCCACAAACTCCCATGGGATACTACAGGTTGAAGTGGATTATCATCCATGGTCAGGAGCCTGATTATAGTAGCTTCATTATTGTTGTACAAGGATGACAAAATCAGTCATCACTTGTAGAATTTGAGTATTTTCTAGCAGGTAAGGAAGCCTTGGCTAAGAAAATGAGTGGAGTCTCTCTTAAAGGAGAGGAGAAAGCATTCTACATCAACAAAAGCAGAGGGAACCCCAAGTAATACAACACCGATGGATAAAAAAGGACTGATGATAAGTCAAAAAGTCATCAGGATGAAGGAAGCTCTCGTCTAAGGGGAAATTTGAAGAATAATTGGGGAAACAACAAGAGGTTTGAAGGGAAATGCCACAACTGTGAGAAGAAGGAACACAAAGCAATATTTTTAGGTTCAAAAAGAGGACAGTTGAGATCAGGTAGCTGCCATCTCCGGCCCAAAGGACGTTGAGGCGTTCTTTATTGTAAAACAAGAAGAGTTAGCTCTTATAGTAACACCCTCTAAACAAATTAACTATCACATTGACTGTATGGTTGATTGGGAATGCTCCAACCATCTGACTTGTGACAAAAAGAAGCTGCAAAAATTTTCGAGTACAAAGGAAGTCTTATAGTGGTGACAATAGATGACACAAAATTACCGATAGCTCGCATTGGTAAGATTGTTTTGTCTTCAAATAGATTTTCTAATCTGATGCTGCTTCAAAATGTTTATCATGTACCAGGTATGAAGAAAAATATTCTTCAGTAGCTCTGTTGACATCTTCAAGTCGTTATGTTATATTTGGTTCGCAAGATGTAATAATATACCATGACCTTGAGATAAAAAAGAGCAAGTGATTAAGGGGAAGAGTTTGAATTATTTCTATGTAATGTCGGAAGAAATTGCATACATAGACAAGACAAGAAAGAATGAGATGACAGACTTATGGCATATGTAGTTGAGTCACTTTAGCTACACTAAACTTAGAGTCATGATGGAAAAGTCAATGTTGAAGGGTCTTCCAAAACTTTTAGTAAGGACAAATGTAATATGTGCAAGATGTTAGTATAGTAAAGTGCATCAATTGTCGTAGCATGATTAAAAATATACTGCCAAGGAACCATTAGAGTTAATTCACTCAGATATGTTCATCCCTGTCAAGCAACTATCTATTGGTGGGGTGAAATATATGCTGACATTTATTGATGATTGTTCCAGGTACATGTGGATTTTTTTTTAAATGACAAGTCTGAGGCATTTTAAAAATTGAAATAATTCAAAAAGGTTGCTGAAGGAGAAGTTGGAAAGAAAATTATTTGCTTGCGAACTGACAATGGTGGGGAATATACCTTATATAAAATTTCTAAATTCCTTAGAAAGTGTCGAATACGCCATCAGTTAACATGTCCAAATACGCTACAACAAAATGTCTTAGAAGATAGGAAGAACATACACCTAGTAGAACTTTGTCGAAGCCTGCTTCGCGCAATAAATATCACGGGACAATTTTGGGTAGAAGCTATGAAGACTGTAGCTTTTGTAACCAATAGACTTCTACAACAAAGGTTATTTTCTTTCACCTTTTGAGAAGTTGTGGAACATGAAACCCTATGTTAGCTATTTTCATGTTATCAGATTAATTTTATGTGTTTATACCTAATCTTTTACGTAGGAAGATGGAAAATACGGTTGTTAGGTGTATACTTGTAGGGTAATATAGTCAACAAAAAGAGTGGGGATGTTGTGATCCAACAATAGGAAAGTGCTACACTTCTCGAAATGTTATATTTGATGAAGCTTCTTCCTGGTGGTCTTCAAATAAGGAACTGCTGCATCATTTAGATGTATTCGAATCTTCTCATATCTAGTTGAGTGTAGATGTAGCTGAAGGTGAAGCTAATGAAAACAATGCATACAAAGACATGACTCGAAATCCTTGGTAAACTAGTATGCACCAACAACTAGGTTATGACGGTGAGCTAATTGGAGCAGATTCACCACTTTCACTTAGAAGGTCAAGAAGGATTAGAAATCCAAATAACAAGTTTACCAATGCAGCCATTATAGAAGATGAAAATGAAAAGGAACTAGAAACTTTTGAGGAAGCATTCCAGAATCCAAAGTGGATTAAAGTTATGGAAGAGGAAATTTTTGTGCTACAACTGAATCAAACGTGGGAGATCGTGACAAAACCAAGGGATGTCAAACCTATTTCTTGCACATGTATTTACAAGATAAAGTGTCACACAACTAGATCAATGAGAGGCGCAAAGCTCATCTTGTAACTCAGGTTTTTTCTTAGCAATATAGACTAGTCTATGATGAACGTATAGTCCCATGGCACAACTTACTAATGTCCAAGTTTTACTTGCACTTAGATCTAGTAAAGATTGGAACCTATGACAGATGGATGTAAAGAATACCTTCTTGCACGGAGAGTTGGATAGAAAGATCTACATGTGTCAACCAATGAGTTTTCAAAGTCTAGATATCCTGAGTATTTATGTATGATTAAAAAGTCAATTTATGGATTAAAGCAAGCGCTAAGTGCATTGTAGGGTAGCATTTCTGAATTTCTTACTTAAAGTGGTTTTTCAGTAGCACCATCAGATCCATGCCTGTTCGTGAAAATTGTTGGCAGAAAACTAGCTATTGTGTTATTATATGTGGATAATCTAATCCTAACAAGAGATATTGAAGAAGAAATTCTCCGAACAAAGGAAAATTGGTCAGTACGCTTCCAGATGAAGGAACTCGGACAACTTAACAATTTTCTTTGCTTGGAGGTTGATCGCAGTGAAGAAGGAATGTGCTTGCATCAACAAAATCATTCCAAAGATGTATTAGAGAAGGTAGGGATGTTCTATTGCGAACCAACCTCAACACCGCTTGATCCAAATGCTATGATGAGTGATCATGAAGGGAAAGACTTGGAAGATGCAATAATATATTGGCAATTGGTGGGTAGTTTGACTTACTTAACTTCATCAAGACCCAACATCTCTTACGCAGTAGGTGTGATGAGTCATTACATTCAAAATCTAAAGAAGTCTCATTTGTATGGAGTTCGTCGAATCTTGAGATATGTAAAGAGTACAATTGATTATGGTCTTCTGTATAAGAAAGGTAAGAATGCAAGTTAATCTGATATTGTGGTTCTGACTATGAAGTAGACCCCACTACCCATCGTTCAACTATTTTCTTTGTGTTTAAGCTTGGAGTTGGAGTAATTTCTTGGTGCAACAAAAGGCAGCCAACAATGTCGTTGTCAACAACAAAATAGAGTATCGTCTAACAACAGTTGCATCTCAAGAAAGTACATGGCTTATACAGTGATGAAGGACCTAAAGCAACTAGTAGGCTATGCAGTTTCTTTGTACTGTGATAATCAGTCAGCACTTTGCTTGGTTGAAAATACAGTTTTCCAGCAAGGACTAAACAGGTGGAGATACATTACCACTTTATCTAGGAAAAAGTTTTGCAAGGAGATATTGGTTTGGAGTTCATAAAAATAGAAAATCAAATTGCAGACTAGTTCACAAAAGATTTTAGTCTCAACAAGTTGTAGAGTTTCGACAAGCAGCTAGGCATGGTTAAAACGGAGAGCTGATATCGAGAAGGGGTGTTAAAGTTGAACAAATCATTCTTATTTTAATTTGACCAAGTCTGCAGTATAGCTTTTTTTTAGCATAGTTGTTAGTTCACTACAAGAAAAATAGTTAGTTAAGACCAACATTTAGAGACAAGCTAGTAATCCCTTCTCTAATGATATATGTATTGGGACAGGTTATATTTTGGTCCTTATTTATATATTTTATATCGAAGATACTAAATCTGGTCCCTAAAGATATTTTATTTAGTTCGTGGGTGTTCTGTTATTTTCTAGAGTAGGAGATAGCTTTCCCTAAAGTTTAGGAGAGTTGGGTTAGTGGACTCAAATAGTGTTTTAGGGGGATTGTGACTCAATTAAAGTTGTAATTCTATTTAAGGTCATCAAGTGATTAAATAAAAAGTTCAGTCCACCGTTCTTTTTCTCTGGAAACTATTTCTCAGATTCCTCCAGTTATATTTTATTTTGAGCTTATTATATCTTAAGTTCTTAAGTTATCCCCTTTTTTCATAACATTATCCACCATAATACACCCTCTTCTTCCTAGGGTCAATTGAAATTTCAATCTGTGTGTTTTCCATCTAGCTAATTGTTTCTCACACTTCTTTATCACACTATTCAAAGTTTAAATATACTTGGATTTTTCTCCCTATGGCATGCCCAACTTTACCACCAAGTATTGAAGCTATACAATTCATACTATTGACATTATTAATAGGATACATGAAGATTTTCCTTTAATTAATTTGCAAGCAACATACCCCTACAAATAAGAGCAGAATCACCCTTAAATATTTCAATTGAGCTTCCTCGACTCCATGGAATATTAGTATATCTATAACACCCAGGATATGAGAAGGAGCAAATAACAGATTTTCTAGATGTTGCAGGTGCCACTGACAGAGGCCACCCACTGCCCCTTGATGGGATCACGGACCGTAGGTGTGGTCTGTGGTTGATCACCTCAGCATTTTCCGAGAAAGTCTAGAACCTCGGCCTGACCAACGGACCCACTATCTGACCACAGTCTGTGGTTGAGGGCCCGTGGTTCAAGGCCCCAAAGTCCCCAGGATACCACCACCCACGACAGGACCTATGAACCATAGGTGGGACCACGTTCTGTGGTCCAGGGTCCGTGGATCATGACCCTCAGCACCAATTCTCGGAATCCAAACAATGCCCAGCCAGGACGAACCATCGTTCAGTCCACGGCCCATCTGTCAGGGTCATTTTGGTCTTTTCCCATATGCTTTGGACAGTTAAACTATGTCGTTTTATGCCTAAACTACGTTGTTTTACTTAGTTTTAGCCTAATATTCTAGTAAGTTATTACCCTAAACGATTATTCACCAAAACATAGAGCAAAAGGGGAGAAAGAGTCGTCCAACCCCTCAAGAACAACCAGAAGGTTTTCTTGAAGGTCCTGCCCCAAAATCGAAGGATTTCTCTATGGATTTCGTTACCAAGTATGTGGGATTTCACTAGTGGGTTCCTTTTATCCTCTAGGTCCATCGAATTCAGTCAGATTCTTGATTCTCCATATCTTGTTAGACCTAGGGTTTCTAAAACATCAGATAATTGTTGTGATTTAGTTGTTGTAGTATCCTAAATTGAAATAACTTGTTTTCTTGGAAAGTTTGTTTAGTTCCTTGCAGGAAACTCAGAACCCTAGTTGTGTTGATTGTCTTAGTTCATGAATGACACGTGCTAGGTCAGTTAAACAGATAATCATACTCCAAATTTTGAATGTTACATTAACTGTATATAAATGTTGCATTTTCAGACTGAATGTTAGTATTTTGCGATATTGAGTGTTTCAGTTACATTTCAGTCATATACATATTCAGTTGGGAGTAGACTTAACACCGAGTTGGATCGGGGTAGATTTAGTGATCATGCTAGTCATGTCTTTAGACCCGTGAAAAGGTATATTGGGTCCTCTCGATAGGGCGTATACATCGGACTTCGCATTTTGCTCACGTGGTTTTATGTCAGTTAATAGTAGCTCCCACAGTCAGACTCTAGTGCATTTGACTAGGTTTTCAGTTTATACTTTAGTATTTACTCTCAGTATGTTATGTCATGATTAGTACTTGGTCATTGCATTCAGCTAAGTTTTCTTTTATAAATCAGTATTTATGTTCTCTTCAGATTCTATGAATGCTCAGTTATGCTTTGTTCGGTTTACATATTTATTCAGCTATTATATATATCTTGCATGCTAAGTACATTCCAAGTACTGATGCATACTCTGCGCTACATCCTTTCATGATGTAGGTTCAAGTATTCAGAATCCAGGTCACGCTTAGATTGACTTTCGGTCCATATTCAACAACTTCAATTGTGAGTCCTCATACTTCGAGGACAACATACAAGTGTTTCATTTTTAGTCTTTTATTCACTTTTCAGTCTTGCTGGAGTTAGCTAAGGGCATGTCCCAGTAACTCTAGTCAGTTAGAGGCTTTTCAGACATAGTACTAGAATCAGCTTGACATGTTAAGTTTATCTTTCAGTATTGTTAAACTCTTAGTATGTTTTTATACTTCAGACTAGTTGGGTAATCCCCACTTTCAAATATCAATTGATTTAGCTTCCGCATTAGTTCATTATTTCATTTAGATATCTATGAGTATGCTTAAGATATGCCCGCTTAAGGGTTAGCTTGGGTCACTCGTGATCCTAGGTCTCGTGTTACCTCAAGGGGGTGCCTCGAGGCATGACAAACTTGGTATTAGAGCATTAGGTTTAACAGTCCTAGGATGTCTTAAAGCCGCACTAAGTTGAGTCTCTTTCATGGGTATGAAGTGCACCACATCTATGAAGGGGAGGCTGCGAAGTGTTTTAAGAAAAACTTCACTCTCTTGGCTACTCTTATCGTGCGTGAGGTATGATCCAATTTCTTCATTCTAATCCATCGTTATGCATTTCAGATCATGCCTCCTCATAAATGTTACGCACAGAATGCTAATGCACGCAACGATAACATAGTTCCTCCATTCTCAGACCATGAGATCATTAATGTGGAATATCAGAATGCGATCCAGCTTTTGGCTCAGAGGGTGGCCAATCAGAACAATAACCATGCTCTAGTTCCTGCAAATGCTAATAATTGATCAACGATAGCTAGTGTTCGAGATTTTGTTTGAATGAACCCACCTGAGTTTCTAGGGTCATAGATTTATGAGGTCCCATAGAACTTCATTGATGAGTTTAAGAAAATCTTTGGAGTGATGCAAGTGACTGGTAATGATATGGTGGAGTTGGCATCCTACCAGCTTAAGGATGTGGCTCACATTTGGTTCATTCAGTACAAAGAAAATAGGGGTGCAGTTGCAGCTCCTGTGACTTGGAAATGTTTTATTGGAGCTTTTCTGGGCAAGTTTTTCTCGAGAGAGTTGAAAGAGGTGAAACCTGAGGAGTTTATGAATTTAAGACAAGGTACAATGTCAGTCCAAGAATACGGACCTAAGTTCAATTAGCTCTCCAGGTATGCTCCACACATGGTTGTCGATCCAAGGCCACAAATGGGTAAGATTCACTCCCCAGGTTTCGATAGTATCAGAAAGGTAGGGCATCATGATCTAAGTCTCAAGGGAGTACTTCAGGTAACAAGACTTTCCCAACTTGTTCAAAGTGTGGTAAAAACCATCCGAGCGACTGTCTTGTAAGCAGGGAATGATGCTTTAGGTGTGGTCAGTCTGTCCATAGGTTGAAGGATTTCCATTCTTCTAGGTAGGGCCAAGGATTTAACAACAGTAGGTATCAATCTATAGGACCAGCGGGTCACCGAATTCAGCAGGGTGCTTCATCTGGTACATGTGGCAGTCAGCACCAGAACAAATTGTATGTTCTCAAGGCTCACCAGGACCAGAAGATTCTCCTGATGTGGTTATTGGTACGTCACGAGTCTTTCACTTAGATATTTATGCATTGTTAGATCCAGGGGCTACTCTTTCTTCTGCAACTCCCTCTATAGCAGTAAACTTCGGTGTCAGTTAAGAAACTCTCTCAGAACCCTTCTCAATCTCTACTCGAATTAATGACCTAGTTATAACTAGACGTATGTACAAAAATTGCCCTGTCACAGTTTCCCAGAAAGTCACCTCAACAGATCTTATAGAGTTAGAAATGGTAGATTTCCATATCATTCTAGGCATGGATTGGTTACATTCTTGTTATGCCTCAGCCGACTGTATAACTAGGATCATTTGGTTTCAGTTTCCAAACAAGCCAGTCTTAGAATGGAAGGGTGGTACCTCAGTGCCTATAGGTCAATTTATCTCTTACCTTAAGGCCAGGAAGATAATCTGTAAAGGGTATATCTATCATCTTGTTCAGGTTAAGGATTCAAACTCTGAAACCCCAACTCTTGAGTCATTCCCAGTAGTAAATGAGTTTCCAGAAGTGTTTCCAAAAGATCATCCCAGAGTTCCTCCAGAAAGGGAAATCGACTTCAGAATTAACCTCGTTCCAGATATCCAGCACATTTTGGTTCCTCCTTATAGAATGGCTCCAGCTGAACTTAAGGAATTGAAAGAGCAACTAAAAGGCCTTCTAGATAAGGGTTTCATTAGACCTAGTATTTATCCATGTTGTGCTCCTATGTAGTTCGTGTAGAAAAGGGACGGTTCTCTCAGAATGTGCATTGACTATCGCCTGTTGAACAAGGTCACAATCAAGAACAAATACCGTATCCCCAAGATTGATGACTTGTTCGACCAACTTCAGGGTGAGAGTTGTTTTTCTAAAATAGACCTTAGGTCCGGCTATCATTAGCTCAGAGCCAGAGATAGTGACATTCCGAAAACAGCCTTAAGGACTCGGTATGGTCATTATGAATTTGTAGTTATGTCTTTTGGACTAACAAATACTTATGTAGCTTTCATAGACTTAAAGAACACGGTGTTCTAACATTATTTAGACTTGTTTGTTATTGTCTTTATTAATGATAGCCTCATTTATTCTCAGAATGAGGATGAGCATGCGACTAATTTGAGAGTTGTCCATGATTTCTCTCCCTTTTATAAAGGTTATTTGTTGTGAATCCACCTGTTTGTCTATCACACCCCAGTCTCTCTGTGAGTACTTTATATAGTATTTTATAAATACTACCAAGAAGATTAATTGGTCTATAATATCTTTACTCTTTTGCTCCTTTCTTTTTGGGTATGAGTGCAATAACGGTAGCATTAAAACTCTTCTTATCTCCTTTAAGCACATTTTTCACAAACAACAAAGCAACATGGGATGCATGATCGCATATTTGGCATGGTATAAAATGAGACATTTTAGAGTGCCTATTTACTATCACAAAGATAATATCATGACCTCTCCTAGGCTGAGGGAGTCCTAGCACAAAATCCATATAAATGTCCACCCCTGGACTAGTAGAAGTAGGAAGAGGATTAGACATACCTTGGAGACGAGTTGTGGGTTTGCCTTGCTGTCACTCTAGGCATTGATCACATACTCGCTCCACATCATGTCACATTTTGGGCCGATAACATTGTTTTATGAGGATGTAAAGTGTCTTGAGCATCCCAAAGTGACCCATCATTCCACCATTATGAACCTTCTTGATGAATAATTTTTTCCATGAGCTCATTATGACAGACTCTACCATTCTTGAACAGATAGACATCAACCAATTGGAACCTATCAGCCTGTTTCACTTGAGAGAGCTCATCAAATTTCTCCTTGAAGTCAATATCCTTAGAACACAATTCCTTTAGGCATTAAAACCCCATAATTTAGGAGGTCTTGGTGTTAACCAGTACAAACATCCTCCATAATATTCTCATTGCCTCACTTGTAGTGGAACACATAAGGAAAGGTTTCAACGAATTCTACCCATTTTGCGTGCACCTTGTTCAAGTTGGCTTGTCCCTTAAAATGCTTTAAGGACTCATGATCTGCCATAAGTAATGTTGTCAATGGGCCAACATCCTCACAAGTGCTTACTACCTCTTATCATATGTTGAGTACCTTAAAGAATCTCTCTTTCGCATTTCACTAAAGTAAGCCAAAAAATTTCCATCTTGCATCAATACACCACCTACACAAACACCTGAAGCATCACACTCAATCTCAAATGCATTGTCAAAGTTAGGTAGTTGGAGGAATGATGAGGAACTCCACATTGACTTCAAGAATTTAAAAGATTTTTCTTGCTCGGCTTCCAAAACAAAAGGAACATCCTTCTTGATCAATCCGGTCATTGGAGAAGAAATAGTACTAATTCCCTTCACGAAATGTCGATAGAACCTTGTTAGCCCATGGAAACTCTTTACTTTGGTTACATTAGTAGGAGTTGGCCAAGTTCTAATTCACTCCAACTTTTTTGTTGTCCACCTCTACACCATTCAGACTAAGAACAAAATCTAAGAATACTACCTTCTCAATATAAAAAGAGCACTTCTTTCAATTAGAAAATAGGCATTCACATAGAAAGAAACCAAAAACTTATTTCAAATAGGACATATGTTCTTTACTGGTCTTGCTATACACAAGTATACATCAAAATAAATGACATTAAACTTATTGATGAAAGGCTTCAATACATATTCATCAACCTCATGAATGTTCTTGGGAAATTAGTCATAGTAAATGGCATTACAAGCCACTCATACAACCCAAACTTAATTTTAAAGGTCGGCTTCCATTCATCACCCAGGTTCATGCGAATTTGGTGGTACAATTTCGAAGATCATTCTTCGAAAACACACTTGACCCACGTAGCTCATCAAACATATCATCAATTCTCAGAATGGGATGTCAATACTTCAGATGATCTTAAGCTCTACAATCAATACACATTCTCCAAGTGCCATTCTTTTTAGGAATAAGTTTTACCGGGATGACACAAGGACTTTGACTCTCCTTCACTAGACCTTTCTGTAGGAGCTCTTCAATTCTCTTTGGTAACTTCTTGGTCTCTTCTGGATTACTTCTATAGGTTGGCCGAATAGGAATTTGAGAACTCAGCACGAAGGCAATTCAGTTCTCAATCCCTCTCAAGGTTGTAGCCCGTTGGAAATCTCATCCGGAAAAGAACACCATATTCCTGCGAAAACGAAGAATCAATACTAGGCAAAGCTAGTATCTTGGTTAGTATGTAATAGAAGATTGGTCGTGACACGACACACTACAAAGTGCGCCTCATCTACACCCTTTAAGCACTTGAATGACTTGGATATCATGCACATCTTTACTTTAGTTTTATCCAAGTCATTCTCTTTTACTTGAAAAAGTGTGGAACTTTTAGTCACAACCTCCCCTTCTTACACTCTTGTTCTTTCCCAAAGATCCTTTGTGATCTGACATATTCACTTACTTGATAGGGAGTCAATGGTGCAAGTACATATTTCTAGACCTCTATAAGAAAAGAGTACTTATTGTACTTCCCTTGATGTGTGGCATCCCTATCAAATTGCCATGGCCGCCTGATCAATATGTGACATGCTATCATAGTTACAATATCATATAGAACTTCGTCTGGATATTTACTACGGCTAAATTTGATATGTTCTCGCTTAAGGACCTTCATCTCTACACTATCATTGAGCCATTGGATTTTCTTGAATGGGATGCTTCTCTGTGAGAAGTTTCATATGATCCACCAAGGTATCACCCACCACATTGATGCAACTCCCTCTATCTATGATCAAAGTACACACCTTGTCCATGATCTTTATTCTAGCATGAAACAAATTTTCCCTTTTATCAAGTTCTTCCGTCGCAAGAACCCCCATAATTTGCCTCTCAATGCAAGAGAGGTTGGCATTCACCTTCAATTCATTGGTATCATCTTGCAAGGATTCTCTTCTTTTCATAAGGAAATAAAAGTTCACCTTCTCCTCTTGTAATTCTTCTTCAACCCCCAAGGATGGTTCTCCATCCTCACTTTCAGTCTGCTCTTCTTCATTCTTTTCTTCCCACTCCTCCTTATCAATATGGTACCCATCTCAATAATACATAATTTCCCTTATATTAGGACATTCACTTGCAATGTTTCCTCTTCCTTGGAACCTAAAGCATTAAATAGAAGAAGGTTGAGGAGCATTAATTGGATTTCACAAAGTTACCCCTTTATGGCTTGTAATCTATTTTGATCTAGTAGTCAATGTTATCTTGCTTGACTTGACAACTACTCTTAACTTGTTCCTGAGGAGTTGTTTTCCATTTGCCATTACCTTTGCTCCATGACGATGTTAAGGAAATCTTAGCTTTGTAAAACTTTTCCTCTTTCAAGTCTTTCTCTACCTTCAGGCATCATGGAAAGTTGATTCAAGACTATTGTAGTGTTTAATCTTTAAGGGCCTCAAGATGTCATACCTTAACTTGGATACGAATTGTATCACTGTGCATTGCATTTACTCCTCAAGCTTGGACTTCATTCTCAAGTTCTTAAATTCGTCAAAGTAATCTTCAACAAACCTAGTACCTTGTCGTAGCATACACACCTTCTTGAGAGCTTTTTTAGGATAGATCAGATTCAAATATATCTGTTCCATGAGAGCCACTAATTATTGCCACGTATGCAACTCATAGATGTGTTGACTCTCCCTTTCCCGCCTCTAGTATTCCTACCATGTAGAAGCATATCCCTCAAATTGAGAAAGAGAATACTTCGCTTTCAAACCTTAGGAGATGTTGTTGGTGAGGAAGATCCTTTCACTTTGTATTTTCTAGTCAAGGATGTCTTCCGGGTCACTAGTTCCCTCAAATTTTGGAAGTGGAACTTTGATAGTATTTAAACCTCAGTTTTGATCTTCTCAGTCCCCATACCTATCTCCTCTATTGTCGTTCCTATCTCCTCTATCCCAATACCTATCACATCTATTAGAATTCGAATTGACACAAAAATTGAAATAAGAAAAGATATTTGGATTATTAATGTCACGCCCCGAGGCTACCCCTAGGAAGTGGACACAAGACTTAGGATCATGAGTGACCCCAAGCTAACCCTGCTAGCATATCATAAGCATACTAAGATAACTGAAATAAGATAATTATGTGCGGAAGCTTAAAACATAACATAAATGGGGAATGATGGGGAATACCTATTCTAAATCTGAATATATAAAACTAAGTTTAATGACAACTGAAAGCTCAAACTCAACTAAAATTGAATCTAACTATGTCTGAATAAACTAACTTCTAACAAAAACAGAAACTGGAAGACTGAAAATAGAAAGATAACATGTTAATCGTCCTCAAAGAATGAGGACTCACCACTGATGCTACTGAACTGGAGATAGGAAACAGATCTATACGTGATCTGCATGCTGAGGACCTGAATCTATATCATGAGAAGATATAGAATAGAGTATGCGTCAGTACTTGAAAGGTACTAAGCATGTATGATAGGATAAGATGGATAACATATACATAACTAAACAAAGCAATACGAGCAATGACATAATTTGAACATTAAGTAAATACTAAAATATAATGAATACTGAACTAACTGAATGCAATGACCAAGTACATGACATGCTGAGACTGAATACTGAACTGTAACTAATAACCTGGTGAATGCATTAGAATCTGACTGTGGGAGCTACTGTTAACCGACATAAAACCACAAGATCTATCCAAGGAGTCCGATGTATCACCCCATCGAGAGGACACAATATAACTTGCCAAGGGTATAAAGGCATGACTACCGTGATCACTAAATATGTTGCCCACAGAGGGGACTTATCCTATGGGGGCATGTAGTTTTGGGACTATGAGGATGTCTGACCCTTAGTCCACACGTTATTAAACCTACTCCCAACTGATTATGTAAGTAACACATTATAACTGAATCTTTGTAATATTGAATAGCTCAAAATACTGACATGCTAACTGAAAATACAACATTAATGTATTGATAATGAGACATTCTTAACTGGAGCATGGATAACTATTTTAACTGACCTAGCAAGTGTAATTCATGAACTAAACGAATATACACAACTAGGGTTCTGAATTTCATGCAAAGAACTAAGCAATAATTCCATGAAAGCATGATAATCTAATTTGGATTAGTTTGACAGGTGAATCACAACAATATTTTGAAGTTCCAGAAACCCTAGGTCTAAATATGATATAGACAATCAAGAATCTAACAGAATTCTAGGGACCTAATAGGTGAAAGGAACCCACTAGTGAAATCCCACATACCTGGTGGCGAAATTCATGGAGAAATCTTTCGATTTTGGGGCTAGATTTGAAGAAAACTTGATGCGTTCTTGGAGAGGGCTTGGTGACTCTTTCTCCTTCTTTTCGTTCAACTTGATGATTTTTTGGAGAATGAGTTGACTAGGGTAAGTTTAATTAAGTTACTAGGCTAAAACTGACTAAAACGACGTAGTTTAGGGATCCAATGCATAGGGAAAAGACCAAATGACCCATGACTTAAAAGCTGTCGGGGCCAACCGACGGACTGACCAATGGACCGTGGATGGACCCACGGTCCATTCTGGTCAACCATCGTTGGCTTCAGAGATGGGATCTGGGGGTCTCGATCCACAGACCAGGACCACGTCCTTAGGTCTGACCTATGGTCCGTAGGTCTGGCCGTGGGTCAACCCTTAGAATAATCAGGTGGCCATCCATGGACCCCCACCTACGGTCCGTGGGTGGAGCTCGTCGATGGCACCTGCAACTTTTGATTTTTGAAAACTAGTCTTTCTAGCATATGGGGTGTTTAATTAACAAATCAATTGAGTTTATGGGAAACAACAAGGGACTTGATACCCTCACCTCCCAATTGAACTCAATCAACAATCAATAACCTTACTTAATCAATCAAACAACAACTAAATGAATCCACAAGTGGATGAACTAGATTAATGAAGCAAAGAAGTTAATAAACAATCAAGAGGAGTCACTCATAATCACTACTCTAAACCAATAGGAATCCACCTAACCAATAGGAATCCACCTATTGATTAATAATCTAATTTGGGAAATCCACCAAAATTCTTAAGCTATGGCTATCAACTACAATATCCAAGACAATTTCCTAATCTATCAAAACAAAGGAGTGAAATGACTAAGGAAACTATATATAGTTTTGCCTTTACACATATAGCCCAAAAGTTCCTTCTTAAAAAAATTCTGAATTCATCAAAACTAAGTAATGAAATGACTAAGATAACTTATCTATACTCTTGCATTTACACACATAGCCCAAAAGTGGCTTATTTAGGGAATGGCCCAAAAGTGGGCGAAATGCATTTGTCTTTCCTCTAGCCAAGTTTCCAATGGTAAGCCTCACTTTGCCACTGCGCCAAAATTATTTGGCGAGCTATTTGACATCTCCAAAATAGGCAACAAGTCATCATCCATGCCCTTGCTTTGTTGGACCTCCCACACAAGGTATGTATTCTTTTGGTTCCATTCAAGTTCCTCCAATGCGTCCCTGTTGATGAACATAGCTTGTAGTCCTTGGAAATCATTCGCTTTTCTTCGTGTTAATGGTTTTGAAGTAAGAAGTAGCCATGCTCCTATAAAAAAGTATCTTGTTCTACCAAGAAATATCCACAAAAATTAGGTCTGACAATTATGAACTAACCTACCAGCAGCAGACCTAGGATTCTTATGTTGGGGATGCGTATTAACCTTTTATCTAAAACTATTTTCTATGATTCGGTGCTCAATAAATATCTTTTCATACTATTATTACTTTTGAAAATAAAAATAGTATGTCGATAAAAAAGAAATGGTGCTTAAGCACCCAATAGCCTCACCATAGAAAATGACCAAAAAATTTAGGATGTGAAGTGTCGACTAATGTAACAACAACAAAAACATACCAAGTGGAGTTTGGGGATGGTAGAGTGTACGCATACTACCTCGTAGATGTAGAGAGGTTTTTTCTGAAAAACATATGCTCAAGTGCATCAAACCCAAGTAAAAGAAGAAGAAAACAATGGAGAAAGAAGAGCAGTAAATAAGAAAAGCAGTTTAATTTCAACGAGAGAGAAACAATGACAAAAACAAATAGTGTGAAAATTGAAATACAATAAACAACATATGATAAGAAGTATAAGGGTACGACACGACAAACACTAAACCTATGCAAGCCAAGAGAAAACTCTATCCCTACTAACCTTCTACCCTAATACACGATCTCCTCTCCTTCTTTGTTGAAGTCATGTTCTCGGTAATATGAAGTTGTGCCACGCCTTGTCTAATCACCTCTCTCCAATACTTTTTCGCCCTACCCCTACCCTTCATCATACCCCCTAGGACCAGCCTCTCACACCTCCTCACTATGGGTCAGCACCCCTCCTCTGAACATGCCAAAACCATCTCATGATTCTTGCTTCCCTCATCTTTTCCACCATAGAGGACACTCTCACTTTCTCTCAGGTAACCACATTACTCATCTTGTCACTCAGAGTATACCCACACAACCATCTCAACGTCTTCATCTCCAAAACATACATCTTTTGAATTTGTGTTTTCTTGACCCACTCACTTATTAATCTAGTCCATCTTGACCTACCAAAACTCAATCCATTTAAAAGTGAATTTTTTTGTGTTAAGTATGACACCTAAAATGGCCCATGATAAACTAAGAAATATT
Source organism: Solanum acaule (assembly GCA_036250505.1). NCBI lineage: Eukaryota > Viridiplantae > Streptophyta > Magnoliopsida > Solanales > Solanaceae > Solanum > Solanum acaule. The sequence continues at coordinate 50,882 of JAJOOR010000366.1, forward strand.
TAAATGTGAATAACTTGTTTTTGTGTGATACGATTGAATATAGCTATAATAAAGTAGGAAAAGAAATCTTATTAGTTTTTCTTGGTATTTACTTAAATTATAAGAAAATGAATAAATTAAATATTTGTAAGAGTTGGACAAATTGCGTTATGACCCATTGTTAAGCCTATTTTGATCCAACCATCTCAGCTAAACTAAATTTTGAGTCGAGGTAGACAATGACTCATTTATTGATTCATCCCATTTGGATTTTGTACCATCAAAATCTGAACATCCAATTTTCTACCCCTGACTAACCAACAGTGTCATACAACCTACAACCACAATTTCCACTACAATAGATGTTGTTTATGTGGAGATTTGTAAGGCATGGATGGTGTGTGAGGTAATTAATAATAAAAGTATTGTTATGAGGTAATTAATAATGTAAGGATGGTTATACATGAATTACTTCCTTTGAAGGAACATTTTATCTTTGATTAGTTACTATCGACATTGCTAATACTCATTATTATTCAACATTCTATTATGCTAAAAATAATACGAACCGTTAATGGGTAATATTTTTTTTATTTTTTTAACAGGTAAACATATTCCTTCATAAACATGGCCAAAGAAGTTGCCCATATATGAGGGGTATAGAAAAAAGGTAAAGAATCTACAATAATAACTGATTCTCTACAAACTGCATCCAATCTCATATACTTAATGGGTATTAGATTAAAATATATATACGGAGATTAAACCATCTCATATAGCTAGACATCTAGCCTTGGTGTAAAATATAAATGAACCAAACTTCCGCCGGGGATGGAACCATGAAATTAGAACATTAATGAGTGCACAATGGTCTTCTTTGATCTCTATTATTATTACATTGTTTAATAGGTCATAAAAGGTTTTACTAATATTCCAATGTAGAGAACAAAAGGCATTATCAAATACTTAATATGAAACAAAGGAAAAACTTAACTTGGTAATACAAAACTCCATAACCTTATTTTTTGTGATCTAAAATCTCCAATAAATGGATGACTTAAAACTAATAACAAAAACAAGAATTGATCATATTAAAAAACTTGATAGATGGTAAAATGAACACTAAACAAAAACCCAAACTCAAGATATTCAATTACCACATTAATAAAAATCATGAGTTCAAGAACTCTCCTCACCTTCTAGCTTACGGACAACATTTAAATTCAATTTGAGTAACTCGAGCAGAACAAAAGTTACTAATTATATATTTTATTTCTCAACCAGCATCTTCATTGCCAACTTTTTCTCCAACATGTGTTTATCTCACTTGTATTTCTGAGTTAGAGTGCACGGGTTTATACATTTGTAATCATTTCTTTCTTTCTCATTTAATGCTTGAATTTATTTATGGAGATCTTTAAATTCATCAAATATATTCGATCTGCCCTCAGCATGCTCACATTGGTGATCCTTTGGTTTTACTTTGAAAAAATTGTCAATTTTTTTTTTATAAATGTGGAATCATAGGGACATAGTTCTCCACTTGGTGAAAAGAGAAAAAAAGAAACATCCATTTCGATCTGAGTTGAAAGCTTATATGCATCATAAAACAAAGTCTTTTTCCTTTTTGAGAAACTAACAGTGTGCTTTCTCAGACTCAATCAATTTCAACTCAAGGTAAACAAATGATTGAAATAAAGTTGTCTGAGTCTGGGAAAGCATGCATTTTTAGTTCCTCAAAAAGGAAAATAACATTGTTCCACGATGCAAATAAACTTGCAACTCAGATCAAAGCAGATGTTGGTGTTACGCTCTTTTCACCAAGTAGAAAATCACGTTACTATGGTTCCACAAGTGGAGAAAAAATAATTGAAAAATATTTCAAAGTGAAATTAGAGGATTGCTAATGTGATCATGCTTAGGGAAAATCAAATTGTTCAAAGACATTTGAAGATCTTCATAAAGAATTACAAGCATTGAATAAGAAAGAAAAAAAATGGAATACTAATGTATAAGATCATACACTTGGCTTAAATGCCTCCAAATAAACACATGTTGGTGGAAATGAATTTACAGATGGAGAAAGTTCCAAAATAGAAATAGTATTATTCTATCGAGCATCTCAAGTTTGTTTTAAAGATTTCCCCTGAGCTAGAAGAGGATGCGAGTTCTTGAACTCATAAATATCATACAGTCAGGAATTATAGCTCTTGAAATTGGAGCACTATTTGGAGAAGGCTTTATTAGCGTTCGAGACTTATAATTATTAAGTCAGTTGTTATTAGTCTTAATTCATCCATTCATTTGAGAATTTAGACCACAAAATAGAAGGTTATGGAGTTCTTATGTTATTAAGTCAATTGTTTGTTTGTTTCATTGTTAGACTTTAATGAGCTTTGTGTTGCATAGATGGTAAATCAATTAAAATCTTTTATTGAGCTAATGAACAATGTGGAAGTGATGGATCAAAGAAAATCCCCATGCACTCATTAATTTACTTTTATGTTTCATCTCTTCTGAGTTTGGTGCATTTACATTTTACACCTAGACTAGCTCTCTACTAAATGGTGGAATCTCTGAAATATGAGTTTTTCTAATAACTATTGACTTTATTGGTATATATTTGGGATTCCAAGAGAATCTCTTGAATACATTGTAAAGTACTTGTTCCATAAGCAATTAAGTACCAATTATTTTTATTTCGAAGCAAAATGCACATTGGTACTAACTACTATATAAAATATCAGCACAATGATAATCTTAAAGAATATTGTCTAGTAAAGTGATTGCTATATATTCTAATTGTGGTATTAATTAGTATTATAAGACCTTCAGAAACAAAAAAAATCAACCCTGAAAGCTTAGTGGGTTTCTATCCTATAAAAGGTGTGGATCTTTACGCAGTTATAGCCATCCACAAGATAGAAAAATAATATCCCAATGATAGACTTTTACTAATATAGAAAACACCAAGCCGTTCAAAGAGGAAATAGTGGTCAGAATATGTATTTTGGATAAAGAGTGAATGAAAAGGGAAGAGGGAATGAACGACTCTTAAGAAACTAGATTTAAGAGTTTGGACGATATTTTTGAAGCATCAAAACAATCGTACACCATACAAGTTAAAATATAGAGAAATAATATACACAACACACTCTACGACACAACATCCAACACATTTTTTATATTCATGCAGTAGGATTTGGAATGTAAGAAAGAGTCCAGCGTAACCACTAGTACCCTATCTTGATTCAGCATTCTATCTATTTAAATAACTTAAAGGAATTGTCGTTTTTCATCCTTCTTTAGATTCAATTCAACATTTTTACTTTGTCATTTCAATCGAATAAATAAGAAGACATTATTTGTTGGAATTCATAGTAATCTTGTAAAAGATTCACATAATATGAAAACACTAAATAAACGTGACAAAACATGTGACAAATAGACTCATAATATGAAATAAAATAAACATGACAAATAGACTCATAATATGAATAAGCCCTTGTCCAAATAAACTCAAAAATTAGTTGGGTTAAGTTGGTTGGGTGAAAAATATATCTATGTCACTTAAATCGAAAATATAGAGAATGTTGAATCAGGATATGGTCTGTATAAGTGACATTGATATATTTTTTAACCGTCCATGGTAACCCAACTAATTTTTTAATCGATTGTGACAAAGACTCATCCATATTATGAGTCTATTTTGCATGTTTAATTATTATTTTTCATATTATGAGTGAATTTGCCACATGTTCTGTCACATTTATTTAGTGCTTTCATATTATGTAAATCTATTACAAGCTTACCATGAATTCCAACAAAAAAAATTCTTAGTTATTCCATTGCAATTGCAAAGTAACAATGTTGAATTGAATCTAAAGAAAGACGAAAAAAAAAATGCCTTTAAGGTATTTAAATATACAACAATTCATTTAAGTTGTGTAAATATATTATGTTAATTCAAAAGAGAAGCCTTGGAGTAACGATAAATTTGTCTCTATGTTACCTATACGTCACATGTTTGAGCCATGGAAGCAACCACCAATGGTTGCATTAGGGTAGGTTGTCTACATCATACCTCTTGGGATCCGACCCTTCCTCGGACCTTGCTCATGCATTTGTTTTCTGTACCGGACAATCCTTATTTATATAATATCAATTCTATACTATGAGAGAAAAGGAACATGCAAAATAGTTAGTTTCATTTTTAATTTACACGTACATTTTTTCCTAATATGATTCAAGAAAAGAAATTCAATACATTTTCTCCTAATGTGATGCAAGAAAAAAATATTAACAACTCCAACTCAATAAAACCTTAAAAGATGATTTTACACCTCTAATTAGTTACATTTATTGTTAATTATTAACCTTGATTCGCTTAATTTGTCTTAGTTGTCAACATTTAAATCAAAGTTTAGTAGTTTGACCTTAACAACACTTTTTTTACTTTATTTATTTTGTCCAATTGCAATTTGATTTCCACCAACTGCTACAACAAGTATTTATCTAGCGGTATTTCTAAGTCAGGATGCATGATCTTATGCCCTAGTATTCACCATTTTTCTTTCTTGTCCAATGCTTGTAATAGTTTTGTTGACATTTCAGACATTTGATTTTCCCACGTGAGCATGATCACACAGACTGTCATCTAGTTTCAATTTTAAAAAATTATCTGTTGTTTATTATATACTTTTGGAACCATAGGAATATGGTTTTCCACTTGGTGAAAAGAGTCAATCAATATCATCTGATCCAGTTATAGTCGAAATATCATCCACTTTCTTTAACATGCCTATTTTCCTTTTTGAGAAAGTAGCAAGGCATGTTTCCTTGGACTCAATAAAGTTCATGACAATTTTTTCGCGTAACCCTACTCTTCCTCCTTTCCATTGCAAAAAACAAATAAATAGAGAAGAAAAAAAGAATATGTTTTGGCAAAATAAGCCTTATCGATTTTGAAATGGGTGCATCTCTAATTTATAGTCGTGGGCATTTATCACGCTCATTTAATGTTTTCATATTATGTAAATATGTTATGACATTACTGTGAATTTCCGACCAAAGTTACAAATACATAGTAATAAAGCCAAGTGGAATCTAAAGATAAATGAAAAATATTAATTCTTTGATTATTTGACATATATAATGTGTTGGAAATAGGTAACTTTGTTATGTTTCAAAAAAAATTAATGGGTTGTATTGAAACCATATATACAACAGTCTCTTTTTCCTATTTTTTTGGTCGATATTCAATCTAAAATATCAACAAAAGATACAATTTCATTGGAGAAGAATTGATTACACCAAAAACATAAAAATGAAAAGAAGTTTAACTTGACCTTTTGGACACCAAACAATCCACTATACTAGCAGGGATAATTCTCCATCTGCTTATGTCTTTGCATTCACCCATGATTCCTCCCAACTCTTTAAAGCCTCTAAGGCCAACATGTGCATGGTTGAGGAGATCTCTTTGAGGTTCAAAAAAAGCCTCCATAGTTTTTTGGGTATACTTATAGTGTACGAACAAATGGCTTACTCTCTAATGTCTCTCCACAAAAGAAATCATCTTTAGTATAATGATATTCCTCTTTTCATCAATTTATCTTGAGTCATATCAACTTCTTTGGCCAACAACCATATGAAGCATGCAATTTTATGTGGTATTATGCTTCTCCATATTTATTTTCATGGCCAACTGTGTTTCTGGGTTTTTCTAGTCCATAAACCTGTAGGCAGAGTTAACTTTGAATTCCTCTTTACTATTTCCCTTCCATCACATAACATCTTCCCTTGCTTGTAGCACATTTAAATCTTCCAGTGTGTTGAAAAAAATCTTCTACTCTTGGCATTTCCAAGTCATTGAATTGTCTTCAGAAATTAAAGCTCCATCTCTGATTTATCCATAACTATGTTCTGGTATTTTATTGTATCAGAATTATATCGTATATTTAAAGGAACCATACTTCCATATTTCCTTTTTCATGCCACTCATCTTTCAATAATCTTGTCTTGCTTCTATCTTTAACTTTGTTCTTTGCATCACTCTTAACTTTATAACACAAACCTCTTATTGATCTCTACAAACAAACTCCATATGCTGTAGTCACTTCTTTTGTAATCCAAATATCTTCACCTTCGTATTTTGCACTTATTACCCTTTTCCATAGCATCAGATTATCATTGGAAAACTTCCACATCCACTTCATTTTGAGAGCTATACTCTGCACCTTCATGTTCTTTATCCCTATATCACCTGCCTTCTTGCAAAATATACGTACTTCCCACTACGCCAAATGGACGCTTTTTTTGTACAGATATAATTTGAATAAAATACTATGTTTGAAAAGGTAACAAGCCAGCCGAGGTAGATAAACAATTCTATTACCCATGCTTTCCCTTTTCATGACCTAAAAATTTGGACAGTTATTTTCTAGAGCTTTTTGTTTGGTTTTATTTCAAAGAAAAGGACATGGATTTGGAATTGGCCCATTGTTTGACTCAAAAAAATAAATAGAAAAAACTCTTCTATGAAACTTGTGTCTGCACAAGCCCAATAGATATTACTGTATCTATTATAATTTGTGTGATATAAATTGAATTTGGAGAAATAATCATGACCTGATAATTTGGAAAGTTATTGTCTAGGGTTTTTTTTGTTTGGTTTTATTTCAAAGAAAAGGACATGGATATGGAATCGGCCCATTGTTTGACTCAAAAAAATAGAAAAACCTCTTCTATGAAATTTGTGTCTGCACGGGCCTAATATATATTACTGTATATGTTATAATTTGTGTGATATAAATTGAATTTTGAGAATGGTCGTAAGTTTTACATTATTTTAAGTTGATAGTTACTTTGATTTACAATTTTCAACGTAAATTGCAAATAAATAAACTATTAGAAGTGTCTTTTTTAATTATTGGAATGTATTTAATTTATTTATTCCAATTTATGTAGGGAATATGGACTTTGCAGAGTCAACCAACCTTTTTTTAAATATAGTTTCAGAGACTTCCCTTTAGGTTTCTCTCAATAGCTCTCACTTTCCTCATGATTTCTAATATTACATCTACCTCGCTTATTTTGAATTTTTTTGAAACCATTCTTTAAATCTATTAAAAATAAATCTAAATTAATTATGATTTGACAGCTTTCCCTTATTTATATTAATTTATTCATATTAATGCATATTATAAAAAATAACCTATTTAATAAATATTATTCTCATCCTCAATGTAACACTTTACAACTCTATTCTTAGAATTCGAATCATTAGTTGTCAGTATATGAGCTTGAACCGGGTGATTTCCTACATTCTCATATGTTTTAAGGTCATGTACCAAGTATAGCAAGGGTATCAAAAGTGATTTAGGGTCATAAGGGACTTCTAACACTAAGCCAAATTTAAAGCCTTTCTATCGGCTATGTTTTTTCATGATGAGTTCATATAATGGTTAGCTTCAAAAGATCATATCCATTAAAATATAAAGAGTTAGGTGACTCATACCGTATAAAATTAATGGTCTATGAGTCTTCTTTCCAACACCATCAAATTTGCGTCAATTTGAGATCTTAGTAAAAATTATGACTCATTTACTAAAGATACTTAACATGTCAGATGTTCCACAATACAGAGAGAAAACGGACCTCATTGTCTGCTTGAATTAAATTTTGTCTTCAAGCTCTTATTATTTATTATTTTGAGGGTATTTTTGTCCTAAAAAAAACTTAGAGAGTTATCTAAATGACCCTAAACGTGTATGAAATCAGTTTTTTTGATGTTAAAACCTCTCATTAACTCCTAAATTCCTACTCTCAAGATCATCAAGAAATACCAAGGATAGGGTTCATCTTCCAAAATATTTCTTCCGATTTGTCACTAAGGTATGTAAGGCTACTCAGAGTGATTGACTAAGTTAGTCCTCATAGCCTACATCTAAAATTCAGTCAGTAAGAGTTAAATCTAGGGGTATTTTACCTAAGTTTTCATGAAATTCTAATTCACCTTATTCCTTCTTACTGAATTTTGATTCTGATCATAGAGATTAAAGTACTTCATGTATTTTGGTTTTTGAATTTTTGTTCATGTTTATTTTATCATATGAACCTATTTAGTTGAGAAATTTTGAAAGATTTTACATAATCATTTTCATGCATTGACTTCTGAAATAAAATAAGTTCAGTATTTTAAGTTATCAGATGAGAAGAGTATTTAAGGGAACATTAATGATTCCAAATTTACTATTTGGTATTGAGAAATGTATAGCTAATTTAAGAAGAGCATAAATGTAACACCTTAGATCTCAAAACGAAGAAAATCTTAGTTTTCAGAAAAATTGGTGCCAGTACCAACGGAACCACCCACAGACTGTAGGTAAGACCACGGACCATAGGTGGGGTTCCGTCGTGAAGGCCCAATTCTTAATAGTCTATGATAACACCCACGGTCGACCAATACGGTCCGTGGTTGGACCTACGGATCGTAGGTCTGACAGTAGGTGAGGGTCTGCAGCCAGTTAGAGGGAAATTATTGATGGATCAACTTCAAATGGTCATCACTCTTAGCACAAAAGGAATTAGGTGGACCATAACCCACCTAATGATAGATAATTGAATCCTCTTTCCAATGCCACCAAGTTTGCTAAAATCCCATCTCCGAGTAAAACGTTATGCTCGTTTTAGTAAAGCTTAACCGGGCAGACTTGACCGAAGACCCCTACCTACGGTTAGCAGATCAACCCACGGACCGTAGGTCCCTCCGTGTGTGGCTTTCGACAAAATTATGTTAGGGTCATTTTGGTCCTTTCCCCTATGCGTTGGGCACCTAAACTATGTCGTTTAACCCCTAAACTAGGTCGTTTTATTCAGATAAGCCTAATAACCTAGTTAGAACATAATCAAAACCTTTATTCACCTAAAATCATCCAAACTAGAGCAAAAAGAGAAGAAATATGTGACTTAAACCCCAACAAGAATGCAACAAGTTTTCTTTATTTCCAACCCCGAAATCGAACGATTTCTCCATGAATTTCGTCACCAGGTATGTGGAATTTCACTAGTGGGTTCCTTTCACCCATTAGGTCCCTATAATTTAGTCAGATTCTTGATTCCCTTCATATTATCTAGACCTAGGGTATCTAGAATTTTAGCAGATTATTATGAATTAGTTACTTTAATGTTCCTAATCAGATTCTCATGATTTTAGTATTGTTTCGCATAGATTCTTTCATAAATTAAGAACCATAGCTATGTAGTTCTTTTAGTTCATGAATTACATATGCTACGTCAGATATTTCAGATATACATGCCTTAGATTTGAATGTTTCATTATCAGAATATTAATGTTGCATTTTTAGTTAGCATGTCAGTTTTGAGCTATCCAGTATTACATAAATTCAGTCATAAATTGTTAATTACCTAATCAATTGGGAGAAGCTTAATTCCGAGATGACTAGGGTCAGTCACCCTCATGTCCCAGAACTACGTGCCCCATAGATTGTAAGTCCCCTTTGCGGGCATCATTTTAGTGATTACACCAGTCATGCCTCTATACCTTTGGCGGGGTATATTAGGTCCTTTCGATGAGGTGTATACATCGGACTCCACATTTAGCTCATGTGATTTTATATCGGTTATTAGTATCTACCACAGTTCAGTGAGATTCTATTGTATTGACCATGTTATCAGTTACAGTTAGATTTTAGTGTCAGTATGTAATAAACTAGGTCATTGCATTTAGTAGTTCATGATTCAATGTTTTTAGTTTAGTATCATGTTTATCTCTTATCATTGCTCAAACATTATGGTTTGGTTTAGTTATGTTATTGTTCTGCTTTACTCTATCCTGCATGCTCAGTACATTTCAAGTACTAACGCATACTATGCGCTACATCTTCTCGTGATGTAGGTTCAGGTTCTCAGCTTCCAGATCATGTACAGATTAGTTTCCGATCTTCAGTTCAGCAACATCAATGGTGAGTCCTCAGTCTTCGAGGACGAGTGACATGGTTATCTTTCTTTGCTTTTAGTTTTAGTTTCAAATTGCTAGATTTAGCTGGGGTATGTCCCAACACTTCTAGTTAGTTAGAGGCTATTTTCAGACATAGTTAGATTCAGCTATAGTGTTAGAGTTTGACTTTCAGTTGTTGTTTGACTCATTGTTTCATATATTCAGATTTAGTATATAGGTATTCCCCATTATTTCAGATCATCTCATTATTTAGTTTCTGCACAGTATTTCTTTACTTCAGTTTATTTAGTATGCTTATGATATGCCAGCAGGGTTAGCTTGGGGTCACTCATGATCCTAGGTACCGTGTCCGCGTCCTGGGGTTCGCTTCAGTGGGTGACAAACTTGGTATCAGAGCATTAGGTATAAGTGTCCTAGGATGTCTGAAAAGCTGTACTAAGCAGAGTCCTTTTCATGGGTATGAAATGCACCACATCTAATGCGAAGGAAGCTATAAAGTGTTTTAGGAAAACTTCAATTTCTTTGTTACTCTTATCGTACGTAAGGTATGATATAATTCCTCGTGCTAATCCTTCGGTATGCGCTTTCAGATCATTCCTCCTCGTAGTTCTTATGGAAAGAATGTGAATGCACGCAATGCTAATGCAGCTCTTCCAGTCCCATATCAGGATGTTTCAAATGCAAAATTCAGAAACGCTATTCAACTTTTGGCTGAGAGTGTGACTAATCAAAACAACCAGTAGGTTCCAGTTCCTACCAATGCTAGTGATCGATCAGTGGTAGCTAGGGTTCGTGATTTCGTTCGGATGAATCCGCCTGAGTTCTTAGGATCGCAAATTGGTAAGGATGGCAAAACTTCATAAATGAAGTCAAGAAGATCTTTGGAGTGATGCAGGTGACAGGTAATGATAGGGTATAGTTGGCATCTTACCAGCTTAAGGATGTGGCTCATATCTGGTATACGCAGTGGAAAGAGAACATGGGTACAGATGCAACTCCTATCACTTGGGAATCCTTTAGTGAGACCTTTCTAGACAGGTTTTTCCCGAGGGAGTTGAGGGAGCCAAAAGCTCAGGAGTTCATGAACTTGAGGCAAGGTAACATGACAGTCCAAGCGTATAGACTCAAGTTCACCCAACTCTCTAGGTATGCTCCTCACATGTTAGCAGATTCCAGAGGTCAAATGAACAAGATTTTGTATGGAGTGTCAGACGTAGTGAAAACAGAGGGTAGGAATGCTATGTTGCTAGAAAATATGAACATCTTTAGGCTCCTGACTCATGCTCAGCAGGTTGAGGGAGATAAACTTAGGGAACAGGCTAAGGAGAATAAGAAGGCTAGAACAAGGAACTATGATTATTATCAACAGAAATCGGGTGGTGGAAATCGCTCGTAGTTTTAGCAGAAGTCCTCAACTCCAGCACCTTCATCAGCTAGTGTTCCATCCTCCAAGTTCCTAAATGATCAAAAAGGTAGGGCAACACGCTCCAAGAATCAAGGTAGTGTTTCAAGCACCAGACCTACCCAACTTGTCCTAAGTGTGGTAACAACCATCCGGGCGAGTGTCTTGCAGGAAAAGAAGGATGGTTTGGGTGCGGTCAGTTTGGTCAGAAGTTGAGAGATTGTCCTTCTGTTAAACAGTGTCAAGGAAGAAATAATAGTAGAGCTCAATCTACAACTTCAGCAACACCAACAGGTCACCCGAAGAGTATATACTCTTCAAGCTCGCCAAGATCAAGAAGACTCTCGGATGTAGTCACTGGTACGTTACGAGTCTTTGACTTAGATGTTTATGCTTTGTTAGATCCAGGGGCTACTCTTTCCTTTATAACTCCTTATATAGCAGTCAACTGCAATGTTAGTCCAGAAACTCTCTCAGAACCTTTCTCAGTCTCCACTACAGTCGGTGACCCAGTTATAGCTAGACGGGTATACATAAATTGCCCTGTCACAGTCTTCCAGAAAGTCACCTCAACAGATCTTGTAGAGTAAGAAATGGTAGACTTCGATATCATTCTAGACATGGATTGGTTACATTCATGTTATGCCTCAGTTGATTGTAGAACTAGGACCGTTCATTTTCAGTTTCCAGGCGAAGCAATCTTAGAATGGAAGGGTAGTAGTTTAACACCTATGTGTCGATTCATTTTTTACCTTAAGGCCAGAAAGATGATTTCTAAGGCGTATCTTTATCATCTAGTTCAGGTTAAGGATTCAAGCTCTGAAACCCCAACTCTTGAGTCAGTTCCAGTAGTCAATGAGTTCCCAGAAGTGTTTCCAGATGATCTTCCCAGAGTTCCTCCCGAAAGGGAAATTGATTTTGGAATTGATCTCCTTCCAGATACCCAGCCTATGTCTATTCCTCCTTATAGAATGGCTCCAGCTGAGCTTAAGGAATTGAAATATCAGTTGAAAGACCTGCTAGATAAAGGCTTCATCAGGCCTAATATTTCCCCATGGGGTGCACTAGTGTTGTTCTTGAAGAAGAAATATGGTTCTCTCAGAATGTGCATTGACTATAGGCAATTGAACAAGATCACAATCAAGAATAAGTATGCCATCTCTAGGATTGATGACTTGTTTGACCAACTTCAGGGTGCTAGTCATTTCTCAAAGAGAGACCACAGATCCGGTTATCATTAGCTTAGAGTCAGAGATAGTGACATTCCGAAAATAGCCTTCAGAACTCGGTATGGTCATTATGAATTTGTAGGTATGTCATTTGTACTAACCAATGCTCCTACAACTTTCATGGATTTGATGAACATAATGTTCAAGTAGTATTTGTACTTGTTCGTTATCGTCTTTATTGATTCCTTTACTCTAGGAATGAGGAAGAACATGTGAATCTTATGAGTGTTGTCCTACAAACTCTCAAAGATCGCCAGTTATTTCCTAAGTTTAGCAAATGTAAATTTTGGTTGTAATTTGTTTCTTCTCTTGGTCACATTATGTCTAGCGAAGGGATCCGAGTGGATTCTCAGAAAATAGAAGCAGTAAAACAATGGCCCAGACCTACCTCTCCTACAGATATTAGATGTTTCTTGGGGTTGGCTGGTTATTACACAAGGTTCATGGAAGGATTTTCATCAATAGCCTCTCCAATGACTAAGTTGGCGCAGAAGAAGGTTAAGTTTCAGTGGTCAGATGATTGTGAGAAAAGCTTTGCAGAACTAAAAATTAGGTTGACTACAACTCCTATATTGACTCTACTAGAGGGTTAGATGGTTATGTGATCTATTGTGATGCATCCAGAGTTGGCCTAGGTTGTGTATTGATGCAGCAAGGTTAGGTTATAGTTTATGCTTCTAGACAACTTAAGATGCATGAGAAGAACTATCCAACTCATGACCCCGAGCTTGCAGCTGTGGTGTTTGCATTTAAGATCTGGAGACATTACTTGTATGGTGTTCACGTAGATGTGTTCACAGACCATAAGAGCCTTCAGTATGTGTTCACCCAGAAAGCATTGAATCTTCGCCAGAGGAGATGGCTTGAGTTCCTCAAGGATTATGATATGAGTGTGCATTACCATCCTAGTAAGGCAAATGTAGTAGCAAATGCTCTTAGCAGACTATCTATGGGTAGTCTAACACATGTTAAGGAAGAAAGAAAGGAACTAGCAAAGGAGGTTCACAGGCTTGCTCTCTTGGGAGTTTGCCTTATAAGCATTTAAGATGGTGGTGTAACAGTTCAGAATGGGTCAGAATCTTCATTGGTAGCAAAGGTTAAGGAGAAGCAAGATGGTGATCCAATTTTACTTCAACTTAAGGGTGCAGTCCATCAGCAGAGAGTTGAGGTTTTCTCCTAAGGGGGAAGATGGTGTGCTTCGCTATCAGGTTTGATTATGTGTTCCTAAGATGGGTGAGTTGAGACAACAGATTCTTGCAGAAGCCCATAATTCCAGATATTCTATTCATCCAGGCATCACTAAGATGTACCGTGATCTACGGGTAGTCTTTTGGTGGAAATTTATGAAAAGGGATATAGTGGATTTTTTGGCTAAGTGCCCAAATTACTAGCAAGTGAAAGTAGAATATCAGAAACCAGGAGGTATGACTCAAGAGATCAACATTCCTACTTGGAAGTGGGACGTGATCAACATGGACTTCATTGCAGGATTACCTCATACTCGCAAACAACATGACTCCATTTGGGTGATAGTTGATAGAGTCACTAAGTAGGCGCACTTTTTGGCTGTTAAGACTACAGATTTGGTGGAGGACTACGCCAAGCTTTACATTAATGAGATAGGTAGGTTGCATGGGGTACCTTTGTCTATCATCTCAGATAGAGGTCCTCAGTTTAACTCTTATTTCTGGAAGTCATTGCAGAAAGGTCTTGGTACTCAGGTTAATCTTAGCACGTCATTTCATCCACAGATGGATGGTCAGGAAGAGTTTACCATTCAGACCTTAGAGGAAATGTTTAGAGCTTATGTGATCGACTTCAAGGGTAGTTGGGATTATCACCTCCCTCTTATAGAGTTCGCCTACAATAATAGTTACTATTCCAGCATTCAGATGACACCTTATAAGGCAATGTATGGGCGTAGATGTAGATCTCCAGTTGGTTGGTTTGAAGTATATGAAGCAGCCTTGATAGGGCCAAATTCAGTTCATAATGCTATGGAGAAAGTGCAACTCATTAGAGATAGACTTAAGACAACTCAGAGTCGCCAGATGTCTTATGCAGATATAAGGAGAAGGGAATTAGAGTTCTAGGTTGATGATTAGGTTTCCCTGAAAGTGTCACCTATGAAGGGGGTGATGAAATTTGGCAAGAAAGGGAATCTCATTCCTAGATATGTAGGCCCTTACAATATCTTGAAAATAGTTGGTAAAGTGGCTTATGAGTTAGAGTTGCCAGCAAAACTAGCGGCAATGCATCAGATTTCGTTGTTGAAGAAGTGTGTGGGTGATCCAGCATATACACTACCTTTAGAAAATGTGTTTGTGAAGGATAGTCTGACTTATGAGGATGTGCTAGTTGAGATTCTTGATCGCCAGGTTTGAAGGTTGAGAAACAAAGAAGTCGCTTTAGTTAAGGTTTTGTGGAGAAGTCACCCCATAGAGGGAGATACCTGGGAAGCAGAAGCAACCATAAAGGCCAGGTATCCTCACCTCTTTCCTTCCGATTCCATTCCAGCTTAAGGTAATAGTTCCTCTTCATTTTTTCAGTCATTCATGCTTATATTCAGTCTTAATATGTTATTCAGTTTGTACTTGCATTTTAACCGTATTTGCATGTTCTTGGAACTTAGTTCAGTCAGAAATCAGTTTCCAGTGTTTAGTTGTAGGGTTGCACATCTTTCCCTCCATCTCCAGCTATGTTAGTTTTCATTCAAGGACGAATGTTCCCATGGGGGAGATATTGTAACACCTCAGATGTCAAAACGAAGAAAATCCTAATTTTTAGCAAAACTGGTGCTAGTACCAACGGAACCACCCATGGACCATAATAGTCTCTAATTCCACCCATGCTTGAACAATACGGTCTGTGGTTGGACCTACAGACCATAGCTCCGACCGTAGGTGAGGGTCAGCAGCTAGTTAGATGGAAATTGCTGATGGATCAACTTCAAATAGTCATCACTCTTAGCACAAAAGGAATTAGGTGGACCATGACCTACATAATGATATATAATTGAATCCTCTTTCCAATGCCACTGAGTTTGCTAAAATCCCTTTTCCAAGTAAAAAGTTATGCTCGTTTTAGTGAAGCACTAACAGGCAGACTTGACCGACGACCCTTACCTACGCGAAACAATACTAAAATCATGTGAATTTGATTAGGAACATTAAAGTAACTAATTCATAATAATCTGCTAAAATTCTAGAAACCCTAGGTCTATATAATATGAAGGGAATCAAGAATCTGACCCTAGAATTCAGTCAGATTCTTGATTCCCTTCATATTATATAGACCTAGGGTTTCTAGAATTTCAGCAGATTATTATGAATTAGTTACTTTAATGTTCCTAATCAAATTCACATGATTTTAGTATTGTTTCGCATAGATTCTTTCATAAATTTAGAACCCTAGCTATGTAGTTATTTTAGTTCATCAATTACACATGCTAGGTCAGATATTTCAGATATACATGCCTCAGATTTGAAT
Organism: Solanum acaule; assembly: GCA_036250505.1. Lineage (NCBI taxonomy): Eukaryota > Viridiplantae > Streptophyta > Magnoliopsida > Solanales > Solanaceae > Solanum > Solanum acaule. The sequence goes on from JAJOOR010000366.1 coordinate 66,963, forward strand.
GTTTCATTATCAGCATATTAATGCTGCATTTTCAGCTAGCTTGTCAGTTTTGAGCTATCCAGTATTAGAGAAATTCAATCATAAATTGTTAATTACCTAATCAATTGGGAGAAGCTTAATATCGAGTGTACTAGGGTCAGTCACCCTCAAGTCCCACAACTATGTGCCTCGTAGGTTGTAAGTCCCCTTTGTGGGCATCATTTTAGTGATTACGCCAGTCATGCCTCTCCATGGGGTGTATACATCGGACTCCACATTTAGTTCATGTGGTTTTATATCGGTTATTAGTAGCTCCCACAGTTCAGTGAGAGTCTATTGCATTGACCATGTTATCAAGTATAGTCAGATTTCATTCTCAGCATGTTATAAACTTGGTCATTGCATATAGTAGTTCCTGATTCAGTGTTTTCAGTTTAGTATCATGTTTATCACTTATCATTGCTTAGATATTTTGCTTTGGTTCAATTATGTTATTGCTCAGTTTTACTTTATCCTGCATGCTCAGTACCTTTTAAGTACTAACGCATACTCTGCGCTACTACATCTTCTCGTGATATAGGTTCAAGTTCTCAGCTTTCAGATCACGCATAGATCGGTTCCCAATCTTCAGTTCAGCAGCATCAGCGGTGAGTCCTCATTCTTCGAAGACGACTGACATGATTATCTTTCTTTATTTTTTGTTTTAGTTTCAGTTTGATAGATTTAGCTGGGGGCATATCCCAACACTTCTAGTCTGTTGGAGGCTATTTTCAGACATAGTTAGATTCATCTATAGTGTTAGAGTTTGACTTTTCAGTTGTTATTTAAACTCTCATTTTCATATATGCAGATTTAATATATGGGTATTCCCTATCATTTCAGATTATCTCATGATTTAATTTCTGCACAATATTTCTTTACTTCAGTTTATTTAGTATGCTTATGATATGCCAACAGGGTTAGCTTGGGGTCACTCGTGATCCTAGGTCCCGTGTCCGCTTCCTGGGAGTAGCTTCGAGGTGTGACAATTATTAGCTTTAGAAGAAGTTTTCGTTAGTAAAGTCAAGATCAATTTTCCCTAAAGAGGATCTTTTGAGCACTAACACAATCATATCATATCATATATTATTATAAGTGGGAAGATCTTAACTTCAAAGTTGGATTACGATTTTACCCTTCACTAAATTTAAATACTATTAAAAAAACTAATTAATAAAATAGTTAATAATAATTATATGGTATTAATCCATTATATTTCTAGATATAGTTAATTAATGGAATATTTAATTTGTTTTCATTCTAAAATGGAGTTTGGTAGATGAAGTGTTTTTTTACAACAAAAGGCAATAAATTATATCCTTTAAAAAGTGAAATATTCTTTAACGTTAAAGAACAAAAATGTCATTTGAATTACCATACATCTTAATACGGCACACATATTTAGATTTTAGTTAGAAACTTTACATATCCCAACTTTAATCAATCTAATTCTCATAGATGCTATGTATATCATCAATTTTTAAAATGACATTTATAATTCCTGACTTATAATTATACATACCAAAAAATTGTTTTCAGAATCACTTTATATTAATGCATACACTTAGATTTTCCGATGTATAATCGTTGATGGATGATTTTCGGTGGATGTAATTACATTGCTCATCACAGTCACTTTATGTTACTCACACACTTAGATATTGTAATGTATAATTGTTGATGGATAATTGCTGATGGATATAATTGCTCATCACATATGCAATAAAAAGGAGGTAAATCTATTTATGCTTTTGTTAGTTATTGAGGATGTTCCTCCATTCTTGTAAAATGGAATTCTTTAATTTTTGTTATTTAAAAGTATTATAATTCATTATCTATTTTATTGTTTTTAGTCTACTCTATTTCATATTATTTTTGAATATTTGTGGGATGAACACAATGTCAATTTGAAGTTGTATAATTTATTGTGATGCTATGATTATGTAATGGATATTGATAAACTTTTATATTTTATCTTCAAACATTATGTGAGATCTTCACAACTAATAACTCATGTGAAATTTACAATTTCTTAAAACTATTTGATATGATTGTCAGATTGTCCATTTGATGTTAAGCTTTAATTTGGTGTTACACTCCTTCTGTTTTGATAATTAAATTTTATGAATACCTATTTATACATATTGTAACTATATTTAAATTATTTACAAATATTTATGCTAAGTACTATGCAATACACATATTTTCTGTTCTGAAATTCAATTTTTTTTAAATATATAAAAATTCAATTTCCTTTGAATGGATACTTTTTTGAAGATGTACACCAAGTATGTTTAGATAAGATATTTTAAATATTTCAATCATTTATATCATGTTTCTTATTCGTGAGTATAGATTGATTATATTATATTCCGTAAGATGATTATATTTAAATAATTTAATTAATATTTTCCTATCAAATTTATGTATGAAAGGACTCATAAGCTTGAATCAAACAAAGAAGGTTGTATGCACAATTGGATTTTTATATATCGGTTAAATTTTCTAATGTCACTAATTATTAACTATCTCTATAACAAATAAATGCTATTTCTCAAGTGTATCCCATGAAATTGATAATGATACATTATCCACCTTAAAGAAACATGTAGATCAGTATTTGTACAACATGAAATACAACTTTTATTCGGCAACAACTTCTTGATATGCATGTGTCTATAAAAAGGAGGATGTTACAGTTTCTTACACAAGACACAAACTTTAAGATGTGTGAAACACTTGCAAGCATAATCAACGTTACTTATGTCACATATAAACTATTTGTTGTTGAAATATTTTTTAAAAAATAAGGGTAGTGTTGTACTAAGTATAAGATATATTAGAATTATATAAGAAAAATATCACATATACCAATTCAATTGATTGTGTATAACTACAAACAATTATACTTCTCTTTCAAAATTTAGTTGCTCAATATTACTTGCAAGTTTTAGTAGCATCTATATCATTTAATTTTTTTGTACTAATTAACACAGGACACACGTGCAACGCACTTGCCTAGAGACTAGTATTACTAAAAGTGGGAAGCTCCAGGTGCAAAGTTGGATTACCATTTTACCCCTACACTATATAAAAATATTATAAATAATAATGTAAATTAATTAATAATTATTAATTATTAATCCAACTCAAAAGTTAATTTTTTATTTATCAATTATGAGTTATGTCTCTTCAATAGCTCAATCCCATTTTCCAGCAACCATACAACTTTAGCTATTTAAACCGTATATTATTTTCTATTTTCGAAGCATCTAGTTAGTTTTCCGTATTGTGTTAAATATTTTCTACTTTCAAAGTATTTAGTTAGTTTTTTGTATTAAATTAAATATTCTCGATTTTCTAATAATTTAATAGACTCTTTAGTTTTGGAATATGAATAGTTATTTTCATTTTCTATATATGTTTTGTAAATTAATTATCATTTTTTACTTCCAATCCTTTTTATAGTTTCTCTTTTATTTGATTAGCCTCTGCATTTGCTAATTACTAATTTTTATTTATTTTTCTGTGCTTCAGATCTTATCTTGCAATTGTGAATTTTTCCCTTCTCCATCACATCATCAGATACATAATAGATATGAAAGTCATATCATTGGAGTTATGCTTACTCATGAAGAAGGTAAACATACATTAGGCCAATTCACTAAGAATCTTTTTAGTTTGTTAAGATGCGTCTCATTAGGAAACATAGAGAACTTGTATTATTTGAGATCCATAAATTAGTAATAATTACTAGAATGAAATGGGTCCAAATTGAGTGAAATAAATAGTGAGAATGCATATGTTGACTCTAAGAAACATGTAATTGAGGTATGGTTGTAATGGGATTAAAAAGAATAATAGAAGTAGATGGATCGTTGTAGCTGATAAGTAACTGCTAACAAACTGATATACAAACGTTATGAGTTTTTTTATCTATACTATACTGTTACATGCTATAGGGTTTGACCAAATGATAGCAGAAGTTTTTACTAGAAAACAAAGTAAAGCTTAATGTTGACTAAACAGAATCATTTGAACTTACGTGCTTGGGTCCAGTAATATCAAATTTGGCTTTGGACTTTCATCACATATATACATAGAAATGTACAATCATAAACAAGGATTGTTCCATTGTCTTTAGAAAATTGCACCACTTTAGTCAGTTGCACCCCTGATGCTGCCAAATCAGTTGGATTACTTCAACCATTGGTATTAAGTTCTAGCTTTTTTGTGAATATGGATTGATTATGTTATATTTCATAATACTATTATATTAAAACAATTTAGTTAATATTCTCATATAAAATTTACACATGAAGGATTCATAATCTTGAATCAAACAAAGAAAGTTGTACATGCAATTATCTATTACAAATAAATATGATTTTTTCAAGTGTACCCCGTGAAATTGACAACGATACATTATCCATCTTAAAGAAGACATGTTAATCAATATTTCTACATTATGAAATACAATTTTTTTCCGGAAACAACACCTTGATATATATGTTGATATAAGAAGGAGGAGACTATAGTTTCTTAAAAATAAGACACAAACTTTAAGATATGAAACATTTACAAACATAATCACCGTTACTTATGTTACCTATAAACTATATGTTATTGAAATATTAAAAAAATAAGGAAAGTGCCACACTAAGTATAAGATATATGAGAACTACATAAGAAAAATGTTATACCAATTCAATTGATTGTTTATAGCTACAAACAATTACCCTTTCCTAAATTTAGTTACTTATTACTTACATGTTTTAGCATCATCTATATCATTTTAAAAAATTATACTAATTAATATGGGACACACGTGCAACACTCGTGTCTAAAAAGAAGTATAGATATAAGTATGAGAATTATTACATGTTTTTGGAGTACTATTAAGCACCGATTTGGGTAAAAGTTAAGAAATCTCAAACCCCATAACTGCGCCGCCATCGTTGGTAGTATTGTGTCGTTGGTTCGGCTGACTCCTCACCCATCCTCGTTGAGGGCTTTTTTGATGGATCCATAGGTTCTGTTTTGTTTTCCTATACTCTGGAAATATATCATATGGCTTTGGCAATGTTGGATAGACATTGTATCATTACAAGACTTATAGTGATAGTTGTTGATTAGAGAAACTCGCCAAGAAAAATAATGTACTACTTCTAAAAGAAAGAAATGACATAAATATAAACAATAGTTCAAGATCAAATCCCACGACTGTATGGGAGAAGGTGCAAACCTACTAAAAGGGTAAAAGTCACAAAATAAACAAAATAGGTGCAAACTTGTCTCGAATAAAAAATTCTAGACAAAAACTATAAGCAGACAAAGATGAGTCAGTCTAGGACGCCGTTAGCTCACTATGACACCCCAAAATTCCCTTAGCCCAAATTAGATCTTGGGAAGTTAAAAGAACTGAATCAACATAAATGGGTTTGTATTGAACCTTTCATGAACCGTGAAAGGAATAACATACCATGGATAGGATCGGTAGACCAGAGCTCACAACTTATAAAATTGGAGGTGAGTTTTATGGACTTTTTTATGGACCATGAAAACTCTCATGGACCGTATATTGATCTGTAAAGCTAGACACCATATCCCAGAATTCAACATGAAAATTGCACATTACTTTCATAAGGTGAAGATGCTATGTCAAGATATTTCATAGTTACATCCACAAGCTCCAATGGGAGACAAGAGGATGAAGTGGAACATCATCCATGGTCAGGAGCCTGAATATAGAAGCTTCACTATTGTTGTACAAGGATGACAAAATCAGTCATCACTTGTAGAATTTGAGAATTTGCTAACAGGTAAGGAAGCCTTGGCTAAGGAAATGAGTGGAGTCTCTCTTAAAGGCGAGGATAAAAAAGGACTGATGATAAGTGAAAAAGTCATAAGGAGAAGGAAACTCTCGTCCAAGGGGAAATTTGAAGATTAATTGGGGCAACAACAAGATGTTTGATGGGAAATGCCACAACTGTGAGACGAAGGAACACAAAGACAATATTTTCTGGTTAAAAAAGAGGACAATTGAGAACAATACAGCTGCCACCTCCGGTTTAAAGGATGTTGACGCGTTCTTTGTTGTAAAACAAGAGAGTTAGCTCTTACAGTAACAACCTCTAAACAAATTAACTATGATATTAACTGTATGGTTGACTGGGAATGCTCCAACCATATGACTTGTGACAAAAAGAAGCTGCAAAATTTTCCGAGTACAAAGGAAGTCTTACAGTGGTGACAATAGATGACACAAAATTACCAATAGCTCGCATTGGTAAGATTGTTTTGTCTCCAAATAGATTTGCTAATGTGATGTTGCTTCAAAATGTTTATCATGTACCAGATATGAAGACAAATCTTCTTCAGTAGCTCAGTTTAAATCTTCAGGTCATTATGTTATATTTGGTCCGCAAGATGTAAGAATATACCATGACCTTGATATAAAAAAGAGCAAGTTATTAAGGTGAAAAGGTTGAATTATTTCTATGTAATGTCGGAAGAAACTGCAAACATAGACAAGACAAGAAAGAATGAGACAACGGACTTACGGCATATGCAGTTGAGTCACGTTAGCTACACTAAACCTAGAGTCATGATGGAAAAGTCAGTGTTGAAGGGTCTTCCAAAACTTTCAGTAAGGACAGATGTAATATGTGCAAGATGTCAGTATAGTAAAGCACATCAATTGTCGTGTCAGGATTAAAAATACACATCCAAGGAACCATTAGAGTTAATTCACTCAGATGTGTTCTTCCCTATCAAGCAATTATATGCTGGTGGGGTGAAATATATGTTGACATTTAGTGATGATTGTTCCAGGTACATGTGGATTTATCTTTAAAAAGAAGTCTGAGGAATTTTCAAAATTAAAAGAATTTAAAAAGGTTGATGAAGGAGAAGGTGAAAAGAAAATTCTTAGCTTGCGAATTGACAATGGTGGGGAATATACCTCATATGAATCTTTAGAAATTCCTTAAAAACTGTCGATTACGCCATTAGTTAACATGTGCAAATACGCTACAAAAAAATGTCTTAGAAGAAAGGAAGAACAGACACCTAGTAGAACTCTGTCAAAGCCTGCTTCGCGCAATAAATATCCCAGGACAATTTTGGGCAAAAGCTATGAAGACTGTAACTTTTGTAATCAATAGACTTCCTCAACAAAGGTTATATTTTCTTTCACCTTTTGAGAAGTTGTGGAACATGAAACCCTCTGTTAGCTATTTTCATGTTATCAGAGTAATATTCTATGTGTTTATACCTAATCAATTACGTAGCAATATGGAAAAGACGGTTGTTAGGTATATACTTGTAGGGTAAGATAGTCAACGAAAAGAGTGGGGATGTTGTTATCCAACAATAGGAAGGTGCTACACTTATCGAAATGTGATATTTGATGAAGCTTCTTCTTGTTGGTCGTCAAATAAAGAACTACTGCCTGATTTAGATGTCTTCAAAGATGTGTTTGAATATTCTCATAATCAATTGAGTCTAGATATAGTTGAAGGTGAAGCTAATGAAGACAGTGTATACAAAGATGTGACTCAAAATTTTCAGTAAACTAGTATGTACCAACAACCAGGTTATGAAGGTGAGCTAATTGATGCATATTCACCACCTTCACTTAGAAGGTCTATAAGGATCAGAAATCAAAATCCCAAGTTTACCAATGCTGCCATTGTAGAAGATGAAAATGAAAATGAACTAGAAACTTTTGAGGAAGCATTCCAGAATCCAAAGTGGATTAAAGTTATGGTAGAGGAAATTTTTGTGCTACAACTGAATCAAACGTGGGAGATTGTTACAAAACCAAGGGATGTAAAACCTATTTCTTGCACATAGATTTACAATAGAAAGTTCCACACAAATGGATCAATGAGAGGTGCAAAGCTCATCTTGTAGCTCGGGTTTTTTCTTTGCAATATAGACTAGTCTATGATGAACGTTTAGTCCCGTGGCACAATTACTACTATCCAAATTTTACTTGCACTTGCAACTAGTAAATATTGGAACCTATGACAGATGGATGTAAATCATAGTTTCTTGCACGGAGAGTTGGATAGAAAAATCTACATGTGTCAACCAATGAGTTTTCAAAGTTAAGATCATCCAGACTATTTTTGTAAGATTGAAAAGTTGCTTTATGGATTAAATTAAGCGCCAAGGGAATGGTACGATAAGATTTCTCAATTTCTTACTTAAAGTGGTTTTCAGCCTGTTCGTGAAAAGTTTTGGCAGAAAACTAGCTATTGTGCTAGTATATGTGGATGATCTAATCCAAACAGGCCAGAAGAAGAAATTCTCCGAACAAAGGAGAATTCGCCAGTACGCTTCCAGATGAAGGAACTTAGACAACTTAACAATTTTCTTTGCTTGGAGGTTGATCGCAGTGAAGAAGGAATGTGCTTGCATCAACAAAAACATTCCAAAGATATATTGAAGAAGGTAGGGATGTTCTATTGCAAACCAACCTCAACACCACTGGATCCAAATGCTATGAGGTGTGCTCATGTATGGAAAGACTTGGAAGATGCAACAATGTATTGCCAATTTATGGGTATTTTGACTTACTGAAATTTAACAAGACCCAACATCTCTTATGCAGTAGGTGTGATGAGTCGTTACATTCAAAATCTAAAAAAGTCTCATTTGGATGGAGTTCGTTGAATCTTGAAATATGTAAAGAGTACAATTTATTATGGTTTTTTGTATAAGAAAGGTAAGAATGCAAGTTGATCTGATATTGTGTCTCTCATTATGGAGCGGACCTTGATACCCGTCGTTCAACTATTTTCTGTGTGTTTAAACTTGGAGCTGAAGTAATTTCTTGATGCAACAAAAGGCAGCCAACAGAATCGTTGTCAACAACAGAAGTAGACTATCGTGCAACATCAGTTGCATCTCAAGAAAGTGCATGGCTTATACAGTGATGAAAGATCTAAAGAAACTAGTAGGCTATATAGTTGCTTTGTACTGTGATAATCATTCAGCACTTTGCTTGGCTGAAAATACAGTTTTCCAGCAAGGACTAAACATGTGGTAATACATTACCATTTTATCCCAGAAAAGGTTTTACAAGGAGATATTAGTTTGGGGTGCATAAAAACAGAAAATCAAATTGCAGACTTGTTCACCAAACGTTTTAATGTCAACAAGTTGAAGAGTTTCTACAAGCAGGTAGGCATGGTTAAAATGGAGAGCTGATGTCGAGAAGGGGTGTTAAAGTTGATCACATCATTCCTATTTTAATTTGACCAAGTCTGCAGTATAGATTTTTTAGCGTAGTTGTTAGTTTGATATTTTATTTAGTAAGTGGGTGTTCTATTATTTTCTAGAGGAGCAGATAGCTTTCCCTAAAGTTTAGGAGAGTTAGGTTAGTGGATTCAGATAGTGGTTTAGGGGGATTGTGACTAAATTAAAGTTGTAATTCTATATAAGGTCATCAACTGATTAAATAAAAAGTTCAGTTGATGGTTTTTTTTCTCTGGAAACTATTTTCTCAAATTCCTCCAGTTATATTTTATTTTGAGCTTATTATATCTTATGTTCTTAAGTTATCCCCCTTTTTGATAGTATTTTCCTCTGTCAAAGTTGCTTCTTTAGCTTTCAGCCATATAACACATCCCCTTACTTTAAATATACCTTTGTTTCTTCCTTTCTACCATAATACACACTCTTCTACCTGGTGTCCATTAAGTTGTCTCCTGAAATAGAAATACCAACCTTGTGTTTTTCAAATCTCTTCAATGGTCCATTGTTGTGAGAGAACTAGGTTATATATGTCTTAAAAAAGAACTTCCAGATTACCTCACTCATGCCTTTCTTCCTTCCAGAGTATGGTCTTGTTCACATTCCCCACTTTCACCCTAGAGTTGAGTTTGACTTCCTCCCATAATTCTCTTATGGATCTCCAAAACTTGGCCCCATAAGGTGAAGTCACATCCTTAATTACCAATTATCTTTAGCAGATCAACCAATTATTTGCCTAACCACTTCTTTACTTTGAAATGTTATATTCTTTATTCCCAATCCCCCATTTTTTCCCCAGTTGGCACAGATTTCCATTCAACCACGCAAAATCTTTTCTTCTCGTTATAACCTTTCCACAAGAACTTCCTTCTCATCTTATCCAAACTTTTGATGGCACTTGTTGGAATAGAAACAATGACATCATGTATATTGGTAGAGCATCAAGGACTAAGTTAAAAAAGTTTTCAATTTCCCTGCCATAGATACGTAATGTGTTTTTCATCTAGCTAATTTTTTCTCACATTTCTTTATCACACTATTCAAAGTTTAAATATACTTGGATTTTGCTCCCTAAGGCATGCCCAACTTGACCACCAAGTATTGAAGCTATACAATTCATATTATTGACTTCATTAGTAGGATACATGAAGATTTTTATTTAATTAATTTGCAAGCAAGATACCCCTTCAAATAATACCAGCATCACCCGTAAATATTTCAATTGAGCTTCCTCAACTCCATGGAAGATGAGTATATTTGTAACACCCTGAATTCGAGAAGGAGCAAATAATAGATCTTTCAGATGTTGCAGGTGCCACATACGGAGGCCACCTACAACCATTGGATAGGATCATGGATCGTAGGTGTAGTCCGTAGTTGATCACCTCAGCATTTTACTAGAAAGTCTAGGACAACGACCTGACCAACGGACCGTCGGTCAGACCACGATCCGTGGTTCAAGGCCCCAGAATCCCAAGGAAAACCATGATCCACGACAGGACCTACGGACCGTAGGTGCGACCACAGTCCGTGGTCCAGGGTCCTTAGATCATAACCCTCAACACGATTTCTCGGAAGCCAAATGACGCCCAGCCAGGATGGACCATCGGTCAGTCAACGGGTCCGTCGATGCCCTCGTCAGCTTTTAAGTCAGGGTCATTTTGATCTTTTCCCCTATGCTTTAGATAGCTAAACTACATCGTTTCTCTAAGTTTTAACCTAATATTCTAGTCATATATTACCCTAAACAATTATTCACCAAAACTTAGAGCAAAAGAGGAGAAAGAGTCGTCGAACCCCTCAAGAAAAAGCAGAAGGTTTTCTTCAAGTTCTATCCCTGAAATTAAAGGATTTCTCCGTAGATTTTTTCACCAGGTATGTGTGATTTCACTAGTGGGTTCCTTTCATCCAATAGGTCCCTAGAATTCAATCAAATTCTTGATTCTTCATATCTTGTTAGACCTACGGTTTTTAAAACCTTAGATAACTGTTGTGATTTAGTTGTTGTACTATCCTAAATCAAAAAATCTTATTTTCTTGGAAAGTTTGTTTATTTCCTTGAATGAAACTCAGAACCCTAGTTGTTTTGATTCTCCTAGTTCATGAATTACACTTGCTAGGTTAGTTAAACTGATAATCATGCTCCAGATTTCAAATGTTACATTATCAGTATATAAATGTTGCATTCTCAGATTGCATGTCAGTGTTTTGAGCTATTTAGTGTTTTAGTTACATTTCAGTCATATACATATTCAATTGGAAGTAGACTTAACATCGAGTTAGACCAGGGTTCAGCATACCTTCATAGTCCCCCGTAGGTTTATATGTCCACTCTGTGGACATCAGATTTAGTGATCATGTCATTCATGTCTTTATACCCTTGGCAAGGTGTATTGGGTCCTCTCGATGAGGCATATACATCGGACTCCGCGTTTAGCTCACGTGGTTTTATGACGGTTAATTGTACCTCCCACAGTCAGACTCTAGTACATTTGACCAGGTTCTCAGTTTATACTTCAGTATTCAGTCTCAACATGTTATGTTCATGATTAATACTTGGTCATTACATTCAACTTAGTTTTCTTTTATAAATCAGTATTTATGTTCTGTTCAGATTATATTATTGCAAAGTTATGCTTTGTTTTGTATACATATTTGTTCAGCTATTATCTATATCATGCATGCTCAGTACATTCCAAGTACTTACGCATACTCTGCGCTACATCCTTTCATGATGTAGGTTCAAGTATTCCACATCCAAATCATGCTTAGATCGACTTTTGGTCCGTATTAAGTAGCTTCAGTGGTGAGTCCTCATACTTTGACGACAAAAGACATGCGTTTCATTTTTAGTTTTTTATTCAATTTTCAGACTTGCTGGAGTTAGCTGGGGACATGTCCCAGCAACTCTAGTCAATTAGAGACTTTTCAGACATAGTACTAGAATCAGCTTGAGTTGTTAAGTTTATCTTTTAGTATTTTTAAACTCTTAGTATGTTTTAATACTTCAAACTAGTTGGGTATTCCCCACTTTTAGATATTAATTGATTTAGCTTGCGTGTTAGTTCATTGTTTCATTTAGATATCTTTAGGTATGTTTATGATATGCCAGCGTCAGAGTTAGCTAGGGGTCACTCGTGATCCTAGGTCCCATGTTACCTAAAGGGGGTGCCTCGAGGCATGACAAACTTGGTATCAGAGCATTAGGTTCAAGAGTCCTAGGATATCTTAAAGCCACACTAAGTATAGTCTCTTTCATCGGTGTGAAGTGTTCCACATCTATGAGGGGGAGGCTGTGAAGTGCTTAATGAAAAAATTCACTCTCTTTGCTACTCTTATCGTGCATGAGGTATGATCTGATTTCTCCATTCTAATCCATCGTTATGCGTTTCAGATCATACCTCTTTGTACAGCTTACACACGGAATGTTAATGCACGCAATGCTAACACATTTCCTCCAATCCCGGACCATGAGGTAACTAATGCAGAATTTCAGAATACGATCCAGCTTTTGGCTTAGAGGGTAGCCAATCAGAACAATCAACATGCTCTAGTTCCTACAATTTCTAATAGTGGATCAGTGGCAGCTATAGTTCGAGATTTTGTTCTAATGAATCTACCTAAGTTTCTAGGGTTGTAGATTTGTGAGGACCCACAAAACTTCATTAATGAAGTTAAGAAAATATTTGGAGTGATGCAAGTGACTGGTAATGATATGGTGGATTTGGCATCTTACCAGCCTAAGGATGTGGCTCACATTTGGTTCACTCATTGGAAAGAAAACAAGGGTGCGGATGCAACTCCTATGACTTGGGAATGTATAATAGGGATTTTCTGGACAAGTTTTTCCCAAGAGAGTTGAAGAAGGCTAAAGCTTAGGAGTTTATGAATTTGAGACAAGGTATAATGCCAGTCCAACAATACCGACTTAAGTTCACCCAACTCTCCATGTATTCTCCATACATGGTTGCCGATCCAAGGGCACAAATGAGTAAGTTTCTTTTTTGGGTATCCGACTTGGTGAAGACAGAGTGCATGAATGCTATGTTGTTAGAGGATATGAATATCTCTAGGTTTATGACTCATGCTTAGTATGGTGAAGGGGATAAGCTTAGGGGAAATGTCTAAGGACAATAAGAAAGCTAGAACAGGTAATTATGAATAATCTCAGAAGAAAATGGGTGGTAGAAATCGCTCGTTGTTTCAACAGAGGTCTACAGCCCCAGCACTTTCATCATCTAGTGCTCCATCCCCCATGTTTCGACAGGATCACAAAGGTAGGGAATTAGGCTCTAAGTCTCAAGGGAGTACTTCAGGTAACATGACTTTCCCAACTTGTCCAAAGTGTGGTAAGAACCATCCGGGCGAGTGTCTTGGAGGCAGGGAAAGATGTTTTGGGTGTGGTCAGTCTTGCAATAGGTTGAAGGGTTGCCCTGGGAAAGGAGGTAACAACAATAAGGCTCATTCTACAGCTCCAGCAGCACCTGCAGATCACCCAACTCAGCAGTGTACTTTATCTGGTACAGGTGGCGGTCAGTGCCAGAATAGGTTGTATGCTATCCAGGACTAGGAAGATTTTCCTGATATGGTCACTGGTACGTTATGAGTCTGTCACTTAGATGTTTATACATTGTTAGATCCAGAGGACACTCTTTCTTTTGTAACTGTTAGTCAAGAGAATCTCTCAGAACACTACTCAATATCTATTCTAGTTAATGACCCAGTTCTAGCTAGACAGGTGTACATAAATTGCCTTGTCAGAGTTTCCCAAAAAGTCACCACAACAGATGTTGTAGAGTTAGAAATGGTAGATTTCGATATCATTCTAGACATGGATTGGCTATATTCCTATTATGCCACAGTCGACTGTAGAACTAGGATCGTTCGGTTTTAGTTTCCAAATAATCTTGTCTTAGATTGGAAGGGTAGTAGCACAATGCATATAGGTTGATTTATCTCTTACCTTAAGGCAATGAAGATGACCTCTAAAGGGTATATCTATCATCTTTTTTGGGTTAAGGATTCGAACTCTGAAACCCCAACTCTTGAGTCAGTCCTAGTAGTAAATGAGTTTCTAGAAGTGTTTCCATAAGATCTTCCCGGAGTTTCTCCCGAAAGAGAAATCAACTTCGAAATTGACCTCCTCCTAGATACCCAACCCATTTCGATTCCTCCTTATAGAATGGCTCCATCTGATCTTATGGAATTGAAAGAGCAGCTGAAAGACCTTTTAGATAAAGGATTAATCTGACCTAGTATCTCTCCATGGGGTGCTCCAGTGTTGTTTGTGAACAAGAAGGACAGTTCTCTCAGAATGTTCATTGACTATCACCAATTGAACAAGGTCACAATCAAGAACAAATACCCTCTCCCCAGGATTGATGACTTGTTCGACCAACTTTAGGGTGCTAGTTGTTTTTCTAAGATAGACCTTAAATTCGGCTATCATCAGCTCAGAGTCAGAGATAGTGACATTTTGAAGACAACCTTCAGGACTCAATATGGTCATTATGAATTTGTATTTATGTCTTTCAAACTAACAAATTCCCCTGCAACTTTCACGAACTTAATAAACAGGGTGAGGAGGAGCATGCGACTCATATGAGAGTTGTTTTGCAAACTCTCAAAGATCACCAGTTATTCGCTAAGTTTAGGAAATGTGAATTCTGGTTACAGTCGGTCACTTTCCATGGTCATCTGGTATCTAGCGAAGGAATCTGAGTGGATTCTAAGAAAATAGAGGCAGTAAGGCAACGGCCTAGACCCACCACTCCAACAGATATTAGAAGTTTCTTGGGTTTTACTGGTTATTACATGAGATTTTTTGAAGAATTTTCATCCATAGCTTCCAATTAACCAAGTTGACTCAAAAAAAGGTCAAATTTCTGTGGTCAGGCGAGTGTCAGAAAATCTTCTCAGAACTGAAGACTAGGTTAACTACAACTAATGTCTTGACTCTACCAGATGGTTCAGATGGTTATCTGATTTATTGTGATGCATTCAAGGTCGGCCTAGGTTGTGTGTTGATGCAGCGAGGTAACGTCATATCTTATGCTTCTAGACAACTTAGGGTACACAAGAATAACTACCTGACTCATGACCTCGAGCTTGCAGCTATAGTATTTACCCTAAGGATTTGGAAACATTACTTGTATGGTGTTCACGTAGATGTGTTCACAGATCATAAGATTCTCCAGTATGTGTTCACCCAGAAAGAGTTAAATATTCATCAGATGAGATGGCTTGAATTCCCCAAGGACTATGATATGAATGTGTTTTACTATCCTGGTAAGGCCATTGTAGTGGCTGATGCTCTCAGCAGGCTGTCTATGGGTAGTGTAGCACATTTTGAGAAAGAAAGGATGAAATTAGCAAAAGATGTTGACCGTCTTGCTCGCTTATTAGGAGTTGGTCTTACAGATTTATCATATGGTGGTGTGATAGTTCATAATAGATCAGAATCTTCACAAGTAGCGGAGGTTAAAGAAAAATAGGATAGTGATCCTATAGCACTTTAGTTGAAAGGTGTTGTTCATCAACAGAAAGTTGAGGTTTTCTCCCAAGGGAGAGATGGTGTGCTTCATTACCAGGGTTGCTTATGGGTTCCTAATGTGGTGAGTTGAGGAAGAAGATTCTTACAGAAGCTCATAAATCTATGTATTCCATTCATCATGGTGCCACTAAACTGTATTGTGATCTACGGGAAATCTTTTGGTGGAACAGTATTGAGAGGGACATAGTAGATTTTGTGGCTAAGTGTCCTAATTGTCAATTATTAAGGTAGAACATCATGAGGTATGATGCAAGAGATTAACATTCCTACATGGAAGTGGGAAGTGATAAACATGGACTTCATTACGGGTTTACATCGTACTCGCAGACAACATGGCTCTATTTGGGTGAAAGTAGACTGAGTTACTAAATCCACTCACTTCTTGGCTGTCAAGACTACAGATTCTGCGGAGGATTACGCTAAAATTTACATTAGTAAGATAATCAGGTTGCATGGGGTTCCCTTGTCTATCATCTCAGATAGAGGTCATTAGTTTACCTCTCATTTTTGGAAATTATTTCACAAAGGTCTTGGTACACATGTAAATCTCTGTACAACTTTTCATCCACAGACGGATGGTTAGGTAGAATGTACCATTCAGACCTTAGAGGACATGTTAAGAGCCTGCATGATTGATTTCAAGGGTAGCTGGGTTGATCACCTACCGCTCATAGAGTTCTTCTATAATAATAGCTATCATTCCAGCATTCAGATGGACCCTTATGAGTATTATATGGGATAGATGTAGATTTCTGGTTGGTTGGTTTGAAGTAGGTAAAATAGCATTGATTGGGCCAGATTATGTTCATAAAGTTATGGAAAAAGTTCAACTCATCAGAGATAGACTTAAGAAAGCTCAAAGTCGTCAGAAGTCCTATGTAGATGTAAGGAGAAGGGACTTAGAGTTTGAAATTGATTATTGGGTTTTACTGAAAGTGTCACCTATGAAGCAAGTGATGAGATTTTCCAAGAAAGGGAATCTTAGTCATAGATATGTAGGTCCTTATAGAATCCTGAAAAGGGTTGGTAATGTGGCTTATGAGTTAGAATTGCCAACAGAACTAGCAGAAGTTTATCCTGTCTTTCACATTTCCTTGTTGAAGAAGTGTGTCGGTGATCCGGCATCCATAGTAGCATTAGAGAGTGTGGCTATGAAGGATAGTCTTACTTATGAGGAAATGCCAGTTGAGATTCTTGACCGTCAAGTTGGTAGATTGAGAAATAAAGAATTCGCTTCAGTTAAGGTTTTGTGGAGAAATCAGTCCGTAGAGGAAGCTACTTGAAGGCCAAGTATCCTCATCTCTTTCCTTTTAATTATGTTGAAGCTTCATATAATAGTTCCCCTCCAGTCTCACAGTTTACTCTTGCATAAAATGAGTCTTAGTATCTTGTTCCTTCACTTGTTCTTGTATTTCAATATATTTGCATATTCTTGGAGCTCAGTTAAGTGAGATATCAATTTCTAGCACTTAGTGGTAGGGATTGCAGCTCCTTCCCTTGATACTCAACTAGTTTAGACATCATTCGAGGATGAATGTTCCCAAGGGGGAGATAATGTAACACCTCGGATTTGAGAAGGAGCAAATAACAGATCTTCCAGATGTTGAAGGTGCCACCAACGGAGGCCTCCCATGCCTGTAGATGGGATCACAGACCATAGGTGTGGTTCGTGATTGATCACCTCAACATTTTCCTAGGACCACAACCTAACCGATGGACCGTCGGTTAGACCACGGTCCGTGATTGAGGGTTCATGGTTTAAGGCCCCAGAATCCCCAAGAAACAATGACCCACGATAAGACCTACAGACCGTAGGTAGGACCATGATCCGTGGTCCAGGGTATCGTGACCCTCAACACCAATTCTCCGAAGCCAAAATGAAGCCTAACCAAGATAGACCGTCTGTCTGGTCCGTCGATGGCCTCATTAGCTTTTAAGTCATGGCTGGTTTGGTCATTCCCCTATGCTTTGGACAATTAAGCTACGTCATTCTACGCCTAAACTACGTCGTTTTATTCAGTTTTAGCCTAATACTCTAGTCAAATATTTCCCTAAACGATTATTCACCTAAACTTAGAGCAACAGAGGAGAACGAGTTAATCAACCCATCAAGAACAAGTAGAAGGATTTGTTCAAGTTCCAGCCCCAAAATTGAAGAATTTCTCTGTAGATTTCATCATCAGGTATGTGGGGTTTCATTAGTTGGTTCCTTTCATCCACTAGGACCCTATAATTCAGTCAAATTCTTGATTCTCCATATCTAGTTAGACCTAGGGTTTCTAAAACTTTAGATAACTGTTGTGATTTAGCTGTTGTAGTATCATAAATCGATATAGGTTGTCTTCTTGGAAAGTTTGCCTAGTACATTACATGAAACTAAGAACCCTAGTTGTGTTGATTCTCCTAGTTCATGAATTACACTTGCTAGGTTAGTTAAACAGATAATCATTATCCATAGTTTAAATGTTACATTATTTGTATATAAATGTTGCATTCTCAGATTGCATATCATTGTTTCGAGCTATTCAGTGTTTCAATTACATATGAGTCATATACATATTTAGTTGGGAGTAGCCTTCACACTGAGTTGAACCAGGGTTCAGCGTACCCTCATAGTCCTAGAACTATGTGCCTCTGTAGGTTTATAAGTCCCCTTTGTGGGCATCAAATTTAGTGATCGTGTCAGTCATGCCTTTATACCCCTTGGAAGGTATATTGGGTCCGCTCGATGGGGAATATATATCGGACTCCGTATTTAGCTCACGTAGTTTAATGTCGGTTAATAGTAGCATAGTCAGACTGGTGCATTTGACTAGGTTTTCAGATTATACTTCAGTATTCTGTCTTAGCAGGTTATATTCATGATTAGTACTTGGTCATTGCATTCAGATCAGTTTTCTTTTATAAATCGCTATTTATGTTATGTTCAGATTATATCATTGCCCAGTTACACTTCGTTTAGTTTACATATTTGTTTAACTATTAACTATATCCTACATGCTTAGTACATTCCAAGTACTTACTCCTACTTTGCGCTACATCCTTTAATAATGTAGGTTGTCACGACCTAGGGGTACCCCCCTAGATGTAACATGTCGTATAGAACACCTGAAGGACCTCATACAAGCCACTTAGTCCTCATAACATAAGAAATTGAACAATAACAGTTAAACATATTTCAAGTCTAAAAAGTTTTACATAAACAAAAGCGGAAGTCTAGACACATCGTCTCATCATAGCAATGTATTATAATATATAATTAAATTGGACCTGTCCCACACATCATGTCAATAAGGAAATACAAGAAGTGGAAACTAAAACAATAACTACGTCCTCGAAGCATGAGGACTCAACAAAGCTCGGAATCTCAAGATCAACACCTAGCCACAAAACTGACCTTGACTGTCGAAGCCTACATTTTGGAAAATGTAGGAAGTGTATACGTTAGTACAAAAATGCACCAAGTATGAGAACTATGCATAAAAACATTTAAAACATGCTAAAATGGATATTTCATTTCAAAGCATGCCATTTACCAAGTTTAAACATCATCAGAGAGATAGTTGGAAAACATAAGTCACAACATCATCTTCAATACAAGCTAGCATCATCTTTAAAGCCTTTGAATAGTATGAGATACTTCCTTAAGCTTATCTTAGTTCATCATTAGTCTTGATGTTGGAATAAGACTTAACCGACAAGAGACCATTTGAGGTTTAACATGGATTCCGGTGAATCCCTCACTGAAAAGGAGTGGTCTACTTGCCTAAGGTAGAACCGGTAACTCTTAGCTTAGGTGGATCCACTAGCTAATAATCTACGGGGGACACATAGTTATGGGATAAGGAGATTTCTACTAGAAACTCAGACATCAACTATGAGAAGGCTTCCATCTCATGAGACGTACTTGCGAAATTCAGACTCTACTATGTGAGAGTTCCTATTTGGAAGCCCAGACTCAACCTCGTGTGAGCCTCCATATCATTTCAATATCCACTCGGTGCTAAACATAAACTCCACAATTAGTTATTACATCTTAACTTGCCTCATTTCTCATGGAAGGATGTCCTTGACAACCAATCCAAGTTAGTTCATTATGATAGATCATTAGATCATACATGAGCACTCAGCACCATCTATGATCACTTTTACTGTTAGATTCAATTAGGTGAGAAAACTCTTCCAACCTTAGAATCCTTACTATTGTGAGAAAAAACTTTTACATTAATGCTCATATGAGTTCATGAGAATAACGTGTCAATCAGCCTAGAAGAACAACATAGTCATTGACACTTTACTCTCAAAATGTCCTTAATGCATTCATATAGATTTCACAAAACATGCATAATCTTATACTTACTCTTTCAAGGTCAAAACTTACTTTCAATCACCACATCTAGAATTCGAACATTAGACATGGGTTTCATTATAATTTCATGTGAATATATCACCTCATGCATCAACAAAGACCCACATTCTAAGATCATAATTGAGAAATATAGGAATTACATGGGATCTCGGGGGATATATCATAAAAACCTTAGGAAATCATCAATTCATGCTTAATATAACATAATTCAACCAGAATCAAGTTTGAAAGGAACCCAAGACTTTTGAATAAAACCCTAACAATTGGGGATTTCTATCTTTTCAAATTGGATTTTAAAGGAACTCCATGGATGGAAGGTATCCATGGATGAAAGCTATCATACCTTGACTCCAAATGCTAGCCTTTAATGGAGGAACTTTACCCTTAGCTTGAAACCCTAGATGAATCCTTCTTCTTTTTCTTCATGTTTTCTAGAGAGAGAATACTTGGGAGGAGATTTGATTCCTTTTGGGGAATTTGGAATAATAAATTAAATAGGGTCATTTTGCGGTAAAAAGCCTTATATCAGGGGTCTTAGACTTAGGTAAAACGACGTAGTATAGGAACTAATTAATTAGGAAAAGACCCAACTGCCCCTAAGTAAGTTGTCAGCTGTCACTGACCAACTAGCCGACAAACCCAGTCGATGGGCCGTTGATGGACCTATGGTGCGTCATGGTGAACCGTGGTTGGTGGTCTGAGAATTTTTCCTGGACCCATGACACCACCATCGACGGATCGTGGGTGGACCTACTATTCGTCCTGCACGTCCGTCAGTAGATTCAGAGAATTTGGCCCTGACCTACGGTCACTGGACGACAGGGCGTGGACCGACCCATGGTCCGTAGGCCCCACCGTGGTCCATCCCTAGACAATTCCTAAGGCACCCATCCACAAACTCACCTATGGTTTGTGGCCCATACCACGGGCCGTGGTTGGCTCTCGTGGATGGCACTTGGGAGTTTTGAAACCTATTAACTTCCTTCTTTCAGATACGTGGTGTTACAATATCTCCCCCCTTGGGATCATTCATCCTCGAATGAGATTTAAAATTGTTCTAAAAGAGTATGAGAAAACTAACAACCCAACCTAATCAATGCAATGCATACAACTGAAGAGGAACTATCGACTCTAAGTTAGGACATTCTCAAAACATCACAAGAGGGGTGAACTAACTCTATCAGCCCATTATGTATGTAATGCACATAAATAAGGAAGGAACATCAACTCCAAACTCAACATACTCAAATGCAACACAAGGAAGTAGGAACTACATCTAACAACCCATCATGCATGAAACTTTCAACATTTTTCATGTTCTATAAGGAACTATCTTCTCCAATCTCAAAAGCATGCTCAACAGAATCTCATGGAGTCAATATGCATTTCACTCTCAAATACATAGCTAAAGCATGTTCAATCAATCATCTCATGAAGTCTTTAGGCAACTTATACTCAATGCACAACAACATGAGGAAAATAAATCATATAACCCATTTATTTCAAAACGTAAGCTTTTTCATGAACATGCATAACATAAGGAAATCATGGAAACACATAAATCACACATGACTCCTATACATAAAATAACCAAGAGGAACTCATTACCTCAAGCTAGAGTAGAAGTAGAAGGAAAAAGATGAGGATATCGGGACATCATATCGGCCTCGTCTTCCCAAGTAGCACCCTCAACTAAATGATTCCTCCACAATACTTTTACGGAAGCAACTTCTTTATTTCTCAACTTCTTAACTTGCCGGTCCAAAATCTCAACCGGAACTACCTCATAAGAGAGACTTTCATCAACTCCCAACCATTCTAGGGAAATTATGGGCATCTGGTCTCCAACACACTTCCTAAGCATAGAGACATGGAAAATCGTATGCACCGATGCCAACTCGTTCGGCATGTCTAACTCATAAGCAACCTTACCAACACCTCTCAAAATTTGATATGGGCCTACATATCGGGAACTAAGCTTCCCTTTCTTTCCAAACATCATCACACCCTTCATAGGTGGGATTTTCAAGTAAACTCAATCATGAAACTCAAACTCAAGGTTCCTTCTTCTAACATCGACATATGACTTGTGTCAACTATGAGTTGTTCTCTACCACTCTCTAATGAGCCGAACCTTTTCTATGGCCTCATAAACTATCTCGGGACCTATCAAAGCAACTTCATCCACCTCGAAGCAACCGATAGGAGATCTACACCTCCTACCGTAGAGGGCCTCAAATGGAGCCATGCCAATACTCGAGTGATAACTATTATTATAGGAAAATTCAATCAATGACAAATGGTCATCCCAATTACCCTTAAAATTGATCACACAAGCCCTCAACATGTCTTCTAATGTTTGGATAGTATGCTCATCTTGCCCATCGGTTTGGGGATGTAAAGTCTTGCTAAACTTAACCTTGGTACGAAGACCCTTTTAGAATGACTTCCAAAATTGAGAAATGAATTGGGTATCATGATAAAAAATAATGGAAAAAGTCACTCCATGAAACGTTACCATTTCTCTAAAGTACATCTTGGCATAGTCCTCCGCCGAATAAGAAACCTTCACGGGAAGGAAATGAGCCGACTTTGTCATCTGATCTACTATCACCCATATAGAGTCATGTTGTTACCGGGTGCATTCAAACTAACTATAAAGTCCATATTCAAGTCTTCCCACTACCAAGTAGGAATAACAATATCTTGGGACAAACCTCCCGGTCTTTGATGCTTAACCTTAACTTGTTGACAATTAGGACACTTGGCCACTAATTCCGCAATATTTTTTTTCATCCCATTCCACCAATGGACTTGCTGTAGATCACAGGACATGTGGGTAACTCCCGTGTATAGAATATCGAGAACTATGGGCTTCTTCTAGGATCCATACCGTTAAGTCATTAACATCCAAAACACATAAACGACCTTCATATTTAAGCACACCATCTCCCCATTGGGAGAAAGCCTCAACAGATTTCTTAAGCACCGTTTATTTCAATTCTACCAAAATTGGATCAAGACTTTACTTAGCCTTTACATCCATCACAAAAGACAATTCGGAACCATTATGAACCATAACACCCCCCTTGGTAGAATATACTAATTTCACACTTAAGCGGGCCAACCTATGAACATATTAGACCAACTCTTTATTTTCTTCATCTACATGAGCTACTCTACCCATACACAACCTACTAAGAGCATCCGCTACAGCATTAGCTTTACCGGGGTAATAAAGGACACTCATGTCATATTCTTTCAACAACTTAAGCCACCTTCTTTGGAAAAGATTCAAGTCCTTTTGACTAAACACATATTGTAAACTCTTGTGGTCGGTGAAAACATTAACATGAACCCCATACAAATAATGTCTTTATATCTCTAAGGCAAACACAATCGTCGCTAACTCCAGTTCATGGGTAGGATAATTCTTCTCATGGACTTTAACTTGCCTTGAAGCATATGCAATCACCTTATCATTTCGCATAAGCACACACCCCAATCCAACTCTAGAGGCATCACAATACACCACAAAACCATCTGTACCTTCCAGTAAAGTCAACACCGGAGCGGAAGTAAGTTTGTTTTTCAACTCTTGGAAACTTTTCTCATGAGCTTTCGACCATGTAAATTTATCTTTCTTTTGAGTCAAAGCTATCAAAGGAGAAGCAATGGAGGAAAAACCTCAAAAACCTTCTATAGTAACCAGCCAAAACCAAAAAGCTTCTAATGTCCGAGGGAGATAGAGGTCTAGGCCAACTCTTGACCGCATCCCTCTTTGTTGGATCTACCTCAATACCCTTGCTTGATACAACATGCCCAAGAAATGCTATGGACCTTAACCAAAATTCACACTTTCTAAACTTTGCAAAAAGTTGTTGGTCCTTAAGAACTTGCAACCCAATTCTCAAATGGTCAACATGCTCACTATCACTTCTTGAATAGATCAAAATATCATCAATAAACACAATTACGAACATACCAAGGTATTGTCTAAACACCATGCTCATCAAATCCATAAACACCGCCGGAGCATTAGTCAACCCAGACGACATTACCAAGAACTCATAATGACCATACCAGCTTCTAAAATCTGCCTTTGGAATATCATACCCTCTCACCCTCAATTGGTGATGATGTGAACCAAGACTAATCTTAGAGAAATTACTAGCTCCTTGAAGTTGGTCAAACAAGTAATCTATCTGTGGAAGAATATATTTGTTCTTAATGGTCCCTTTATTCAATTGACGATAATCAATACACATTCGAAGTGACCCATCCTTCTTCCTAATAAACAACACGGGAGCACCCTATGGAGAGATACTTGGTTGGATGAAACCCTTATCCAATAAATCCTTTAGTTACTCTTTCAACTCTTTTAACTCGTTGGATCCATTCTATAAGGAGGAATAGAGATAGGTTGCGTATTTGGGAGAAGGTCAATACCGAAGTTTATTTCTCACTCCGAAGGAATATCGGGTAAATAATTGGGGAATACTTTTTGGAATTCATTAACTACGGGAACCAACTCAAGAGTAGGGGTTTCAGAATCTACATCCCTCACCCTAACAAGATGGTAGATACAACCTTTAAAGATCATTTTTCTAGCTTTAATACAATAGGCAAATTGACCTCTAGGCATATAATTTACCCCCTACCACTCTAGGATAAGCTCATTTGGAAACTGAAATCTGACCACTCGAGTCCTATAATCTATTGAAGCATAACAAGAATGCAACCAATCAATCCCAAGGATAATATCGAAATCTATCATGTCAAGATCTACCAAGTCAATAAGAGTAACTCTATGGCATAGGGAAATGACACATTTTCTATAAACCTTCTTAGCCACCAAATCACCAACAGGAGTAGAGACGGAAAAAAGTTCTAACAATATATCGGGGAGTACATTAAACCTCATGTACACATATGGCATCATAAATGACAAAGTAGCACCAGGATCAAGAAATGCACATACATCAAGTTGAAAGACTTTTAACATACAAGTAACTACATAAGGAGAACTCTCTTGGTCACCTTGGATTTTTCTTTGGAGCATTGCATTTTGAACCGCTAGGAGGAGCTTGCTTACCCTCTCTCCCTTTTTCCTTAAGCACCGGACAATGTCTCATCTTGCCACTCTTTCCACAACCTTAGCAACCATCTGTGCTGGCTAGGCACTTACTATGATGTTGCCTTCCACACTTAGAGTAATTTGGTGTAGCCAAAGAAGAACCAACTCCATTCCCTCCTTGAGGTTTAGGGGTAGACATACTATCATTATTAGACCTATTGGAGGAACCTTGACCGGAAAACCTTTGTCAAAATCTAAGTCGACCTTATCCATCGAACTTTGCATTAGAGAAGTTTTCATCACTGGTCCTAGCCCTTTTACCTCCCTAGACTTTTCCTTGGGTTTCTCCTTCTCAATTTTTTGTGCATGGAACATTAGACGAGAGATGTCCATGTAACCAATGAGCATGATGGTACGACACTCTTTCACCACCATATCGGATATACCCGTCACAAACTTACTCATATTAGCCCTAGGATTCGCAACCATCATTGGAGCATACTTAGGCAATTGAGTGAAATTTACGGCATACCCATTCACACTCATACTTCCTTGATGAAGGTTAATGAACTCTTGCACTTTTTCTTTACTCATATCAAGGGGAAAGAACCTACCAGTAAAAGTATATTTAAACACTTCCCACTCTACGGGACCCTCTTCTACTGGCCTTGCCTCTTTCTATTGGTCGTACCACACTTGTGCAACACCCTTCAATTGATAAGTGGCCAATTTCACCTTCTCTTACGGAGACACCCTCATAATAGAAAGCACCTTATAGACCCCATCGATAAACTCTTGAGGGTCCTCCTCAATTTTAGAGCCATAAAATTCTGGAGGGTTCATCCTCATAAAGTCCCTTACCCTTGAAGCTGTCGTACCCACACTTGAGTTCACGAGGACTACCACCTCTATATTGTCTTGTGTCATCGTAGCTTGGGCCAACATTTAAAAATCTAACCTAACCTCTGAATTTGTTATGTTCTCAGCCAAAGGGTCCATCAGAGCTTCAGGAACTTGGGAAGGAGCTCCTTGTTCCACATTGTCACCCTCCCTCCTTCTAGTAGCCCTTCTAGTATTCATATCCTAAAGAACATAGGATAAGGATTTGGAGAGAGACTTAATAGAGTTAAACTCTATGGCATGACTCTAGAGTAATGAAAGAAGTGGAATTTCCTAAACATCTTGTTGCCTATAATTCATAAATGTCGCGCGTTTCACACTAATGAACAATACTCTACTAGACGTGGCTTTGCGACATCATCCTATGACCATTCTAAACCTTGTTCTCTGACTACCAAGTTTGTCACGACCTAGGGGTACCCCCTAGATCTAACATGGCATATAGAACCCCTGAAAGACTCCAAACAAGACACTTAATCCTCATAACATAAGAAATAGAACAATAAGAGTAAAACATATTTAAAGTCTAAAATGTTTTTTATAAACAAAAGCGGAAGTCTAGACACATTGTCTCATCATAGCCATCTATTACAATATAGAATGAAATTGGGCCTAGCCCATACATCATGTCAAAAAGAAAATACAAGAAATGGAAACTAAAACAATAACTCCGTCCTTGAAGCATGAGGACTCACCAAAGCTCGCTATCTCAAGATCAACACCTAGCCACAAAACTAACCCTGACTGCCTGACCCTACATTTGGGGAAACTGTAGGCAAGAGTATGCATTAGTACAAAAACGCATTAAGTATGATAACTATGCATAAAAACATTTAAAACATTCTAAAATGGACATTTTATTTCAAAGCATGCAATTTACCAAGTTTAAACATCATCATAGAGATAGTTGGAAAACATAAGTCATAACATCATCTTTAATGCAAGCTAGCATCCTCTTTAAAGACTTTGAAAACTATGAGATACTTCCTTAAGCATATCTTAGTTCATCATTAGTCTTGATGTGGGAATAAGCCTTAACCAACAAGAGACCATATGAGTTTTAACATGGAATTCGATGACTCCCTTACCGAAAAGGGGTGGTCTAGTTGCCTAAGGTAGAATTGGTAACTCTTAGCTTAGGTGGATCGACAAGCTTATAACCTAAAAAGGCACATAGTTATGGGATAAGGAGATTGCTACTAGAAACCTGGACATCAACTACGTGAAGGCTTCCATCTCATCAGACATACATAGGAAACCTGGACTCTACTATGTGAGAGTTCCCATTTGGAAGCCCGAACTCAACTTCGTGTGAGCCTCCATCTCATCAATATCCACTCGGTGCTAAGCATAAATCTCACAATTAGTTATTACGTCTTAACTTAACTCATTTCTCATAGAAGGATGTCCTTGACTACCAATCAAAGTTATTTCATTATGATAGCTCATTAGATCATGCATGAGCACTCATGCATCAATTCATAAAATTCCTCTTTAATCAATAAAGACCCACATTATAAGATCATAATTGAGAAATATAGGAATTGCATGGGTTTTTGGGGGATACATCATAAAAACAATAGGAATTCATCAATTCATGCTTAATATAGCATAATTCAACCATTAGAATCAAGTTTGAAAGGAACCCATGACTTTTGAATCAAACCCTAACAATCTGGGATTTCTATCTTTTGAAATTGGATTTTGAAGGAACTCCATGGATGGAAGGTATCCATGGATGAAAGTTATCATACCTTGACTCCAAATGCTATCCTTTAATAGAGGAACTTGACCCTTAGCTTGAAACACTAGACGAATACTTCTTCCTTTTCTTCAAGTTTTCTAGAGTGAGAATATTTGGGAGGAGATTTGATTTCTTTTGGGGAATTTCGAAAAATGGATTAGATAAGGTGAATTTGGGAGTAAAAAGCCTTGTATAGGGGGTCCTAGACTTAGGTAAAATGGCATACTATAGGACCTAATTAATTAGGAAAAGACCCAACTGCCCCTAAGTAAGTTGTCAATTGTCACCGACCTACCACCGGCGGACCAAGTCGACAGGTTATGGATGGACCTACGGTCTGTCCTGGGGAACCGTGGTTAGTGGTTAGAGAATTTTGCCTGGACCGATCACACCACCATCGACGAATCATGGGTGGATCTACAATCCGTCCTGCACGTCCATCAGTAGATTCAGAATATTTGGCCCTGACCTATGGCCATTGGACCATGGACCGTGGACCGACCCACGATCCATAGGTCCCGCCGTGGTCCATGCCTAGATGATTCCTAAGGCACCCATCCACGGACATACTTACGGTCCGTGTCCCATACCACGGGCCGTGGTTGGCCCTCATGGATGGCACATGAGAGTTCTGAAATCTTTTAACTTCCCTCTTTTGGATACGTGGTGTTACATATTTTCAGGTATTCAGCATCCTGATCACGCTTAGATATACTTTCGGTTCGTATTCAGCTGCTTTAGTAGTGAGTCCTCCTACTTCGAGGAAAACAGACTTGCGTTTGAATTTTAGTCTTTTATTCAGTTTTTAGTCTTGCTGCAGTTAGCTGTGGGCATATCCCAGTAACTCTAGTCAGTTAGAGACTTTTCATACATAGTACTAGAATCATCTTGACTTGTTAAGTTTATCTTTCAGTATTGTAAAACTCTTAGTATGTTTTTATACTTCAGACTAGTTAGGCATTCCCCACTTTCAGATATTAATTAATTTAGTTTCTACATTAATTCATGATTTCATTTAGATATCTTTCAGTATGCTTATGAATTGCCAGCTTCAGGGTTATCTTGGGGTCACTAGTGATCCTAGGTGTCGTGTTACGTCAAGGAGGTAGCCTCAGGGATTGACAAATTTGGTATCAGAGTATTAGGTTTAAGAGTCCTAGGATGTCCGAAAGTCGCACTAAGCAGAGTCTATTTCATGGGTGTGAAGTGCACCACATCTATGAGGGGGAGTCTGTGAAATGTTTTAAGAAAAACTTCATTCTCTTTGCTACTCTTATTGTGCGTGAGGTATGGTCCAATTTCTCCATTCTAATCTGTTGTTATGCATTTCAGATCATGGCTCCTCATAGATCTTATGGACAAAATGTTAATGCAATTTCGCCTGTCCTAGACCATGAGGTCACTAACGTGGAATTTCAGAATGTGATCCAGCTTTTGGCTCATAGGGTGGCCAATCAGAACAATCAATATACTCCAGTTCCTGCAAATGCTAATAGTGGATGAGTGGAAGCTAGGGTTTGATATTTTGTTGGAATGAATCCGCTTGAGTTTCTACGGTAGAAGATTTGTGAGGACCCACAAAACATCATTGCTGAGTTGAGAAAATCTTTGGAGTAATGCAAGTGACTAGTAATGAAAGGGTGGAATTGGCATTCAACCAGCTTAAGGATGTGGCTCACATTTTGTTCACTCAGTGGAAAGAAAATAGGGGTGCAGATGCAGCTCATATGACTTGGGAATGTTTTACTGGAGCTTTTCTGGGTAGGTTCTTCTCGAAAGAGTTGAGGGACGCTAAATTTGAGGAGTTTATAAATTTGAGAAAAGGTACAATGTCAGTCCAAGAATACGAACTTAAGTTCATCTAGCTCTCCAAGTATGCTCCACACATGGTTGCCTATCCAAGGGTACAAATGAGTAAGTTTCTATTTGGGGTATCCGACTTGGTGAAGATAGAGTGCATGAATTCTATGTTGTTAAATAATATAAATATATCTATGCTTATTACTCATGCTCTGCAGGTAGAGAGGAATAACCTTAGGGAAATGGTTAAGGACAACAACAAAGCTAGAACATGGAATTATGAATACTCTCAGCATATATCAAGTGGTGGAAATCGCTCCCAGTTTCAGCAGAAGTCTACAAACCCAACACCTTCATCAGCTAGTGCTTCATCCCCCAGGTTTTGATAGGATCAGAAAGATAGGGCATCAGGCTCTAAGTCTCAAAGGAATACTTTAGGTAACAAGACTTTCCCAACTTTTCCAAAGTGTGGTAAGAACCATCCAGGCGACTGTCTTGCCAGCAGGGAAGGATGACTTGGGTGTGGTCAGTCTGGCCATAGGTTGAAGAGTTTCTCTTCTTCCATACAGGGGCAAGGAGGTAACAACATTAGGGCTTAGTCTACAGCACTTGCAGGTTGCCCAACTCAGCAAGGTGCTTTATCTGGTACATGTGAAGTTGGCGGTCAGCGCTATAACAAGTCGTATGCTCTCCAGGCTCGCCTGAACCAGGAGAATTCTCATGATGTAGTCATTGGTACGTTACAAATCTTTCATGTAGATGTGTTCATAGATCATAAGAGCCTCAGGTATGTGTTCACCCAGAAAGAGTTAAATCTTTGTCAGATCAGATGGCTTGAATTCCTCAAGGACTATGATATGAATGTGCTTTACCATCCTGGTAAAGCCAATGTAGTGGTTGATGCTCTCAGAAGACTGTCTATGGGTAGTGTAGCACATGTTGAGGAAAAAAGGAAGGAAATAGCAAAAGATGTCCACCGACTTACTCGCTTAAGAGTTGGTCTTACAGACATGTCAGATGGTGGTGTGATAGTTCAGAATAGATCAAAATCATCAATGGTAGAACAGGTTAAGGAAAAATAGGATAGTGATCCTATAGCACTTCAGTTGTAATGTACAATTCATCAATAGAAAGTTGAGGTGTTCTCCCAAGGGTGAGATGGTGTGCTTTGTTACCAGGGTCGCTTATGTGTTACTAATATAGGTGAGTTGAGGAAGAAGATTCTTACAGAAGCTCATAACTCCAGGTATTCCATTCATCCAGGTGCAACTAAGAAGTGCCGTGATTTATGGGAAGTCTTTTGGTGGAAGGGTATGAAGAGGGACATATCCAATTTTGTGGCTAAGTGTATTTGTCAACAAGTTAGGGTAGAACATCACAAACAAGGTGATATGACTCAAGAGATTAACACTCCTACATGGAAGTGGGAAGTAATAAACATGGACTTAATTACGGGTTTACCTCGTACTCGCAAACAACATGACTCTATTTAGGTGATAGTAGACAGAATAACTAAGTCCTCTCACTTCTTGACTGTCAAGACTACAGAATCAGCGGAGGATTACGCTAAACTCTACATTAATGCGGTAATCAGGTTGCATGGGGTTCCTTATCTATCATCTACGATAGAGGTCCTCAGTTTACCTCTCATTTCTGGAAATCATTTCAGAAAGGTCTTGGTACTCAGGTAAATCTTCGTAGAGCATTTCATCCACAGACGGATGGTCAAGGAGAATGTACCATTCATACCTTAGAGGACATGTTGAGAGCTTGTGTGATCGATTTCAAGGGTAGTTGGAATGATCACCTACCTCTCATAGAGTTTACTTGTAAAAATAGCTATATTTCCAACATTTAGATGGCCCATTATGAGGCATTATACGGGCGTAGATGCAGATCTCCGGTTGATTAGTTTTAAGTAGGTGAAGCAGCATTGATTGGGCCAGATTTGGTTCATGAAGCTATGGAAAAAGTTCAACTAATTAAAGATAGACTTAAGAGAGCTCAAAGTCATCAAAAGTCCTATGTAGATGTAAGAAGAAGGAACTCAGAGTTTGAAATTGATGATTGGGTTTTTCTGAAGGTGTCACCTATGAAGGGGTGATGAGATTTGGCAGGAAAGGGAAGCTCAGTCCTAGATGTTTTTCACTAGTCTTGCTATACACAAGTATGTGTGACAACTCGTATTCTAGACAAACCAAAAATGCAAATTTCAGAAATTACAGGTGCCACCTATGGTGCCAACTACGGACCGTAGGTTGACCCATGGACCATAGGTGGGGTCTGTGGTTGTCCACCTGCAGGCCTTCCCCAGAAACCCAGAAAATTTCTTCTAAGGGTCGACCCACGGCCGGACAGTAGGTCGGACCATGGGTCGTGGTCCTGGTCTGTGGAGCAAGACCCCCAAGTCCCAGTCTCTTAAGCCAAACGACAGTTGACCAGGACGGACCTTGGTTCCATCGACGGTCCATTGGTCAGCTTCGTCGATGGCCCCAACAGCTTTTAAGTCAGGTGTATGTTGGTCATTCCCCTATGGGTTGGACAGCTAAACTACGCCATTTAATCCCTAAACTACGTCATTTTTTTTCAGTTTTAGCCTAGTAACTTAATTAGAACCCACCCTAATCAATCATTCTCCGAAATTAATCAAACTAGAGCAAAAAGAAGAAGAAAGAGGTGCCAGTTTTCCCAATAACAACCAGTAGGTTTCCTTTCAGTTCTAGCCTTGAAATCGAAAGATTTCTCCGTGGAATTCGTCACCAGGTATGTAGGATTTCACCAGTGGGTTCCTTTCACCCAATAGGTCCCTAGATTTCTGTCAGAATCTTGATTACCTAAATATTGCTTAGACCTAGGGATTGTAGAACATCAGATAATTGTTATGATTTAGCTGTTAGAATACTCCAAGTCAGATTATCATGATTTCATAATAATGTTGTTTAGTTTCTTGCATAAAATTAAAAACCCTAGATGTGTTGATTCGTTTAGTTCATGAATTACAAATGCTAGGCCAGTTTATACAGATATACATGCATTAGTTTTCAAATTTTTCATTATCAGTACTTCATGTTGCATTTTCAATTAGCATGTCAGAATCTCGAGCTATCCAGTTTATTTCAGTTATGTTGTATGTTATACATTTTATTGGGAGTAGGCTTAATAACGAGTTGGACTAGGTTCAATCACCCTCATAGTCCCAAAACTACGTCCCCCTTAGGTGAAGTCCCATATGTGGGAATCATATTTAGTGATCACGCCTGTCATGCCT
This sequence comes from Solanum acaule, assembly GCA_036250505.1. Classification (NCBI taxonomy): domain Eukaryota; kingdom Viridiplantae; phylum Streptophyta; class Magnoliopsida; order Solanales; family Solanaceae; genus Solanum; species Solanum acaule. The sequence goes on from JAJOOR010000366.1 coordinate 99,956, forward strand.
CTATACCCTTGGCAAGGTATATTGGGTCCCTTGATGGGGCGATACATCAGACTCCACATTTAGCTCACATGGTTTTATGTCTGTTATTAGTAGCTCCCACAGTCAGATTCTAGTGCATTGATCAGGTTACCAGTTATATTTCAGTATTCAGCTGTAGCATGTTACGTATTGGATCATTATATTCCATTAGTTCAAATTCAGTATGATCAGTATATTCAACATGTTCATCTTATATCATTGCTCAGTATGCTTTATTTCAGTAATGTATATTGTTCATCTTTATCTTATCATACATGATCAGTACCTTTTAAGTATTGACGCATACTTTGTGATACATCTTCTCATGATGTATGTTCAGTTCCTTAGCATTCAGATCACGCATAGATTAGTTCCCGATCTCCAGTTCAGCAGTATCAGTGGTGAGTCCTAATTTTTCAAGGACTATAGACATGTTTCCTTTTTGCATTCAGTCTTTCAGTTTCAGTTTTGCTAGAGTTAGCTGGGGGCATGTTTCAGCATCTCTAGTTAGTTAGAGGCTTTTATTCAAACATAGTTAGATTCAGTGTTAAATTTGAGTTTGATCTTTCAGTTGGTATTGAAGTCTGAGTCTTTTATATATATTCAGACTTAGAATGGGTATTCTCCATCATTTCAATATATGTTATGTTTTAAGCTTCCGCACAGTACTTCTATTTTAAGTAAATCTTTAAGTATGCTTATCCTATGCCAGTTCAGGGTTAGCTTGGGGTCACTCGTGATCCTAGGTCCCGTGTTACGTCAAAGGGGTAGCCTCGGGGCGTTAGAAACATGGTATCAAAGCATTAGGTTTAAGCGTACTAGGATGTCTAAAAAGCCGCACTAAGTAGAGTCTCTTTCATGGGTGAGAAGTGCACCACATCTAATGAGGAGGATGATACAAATTGTTTTAGGAAAACAATCACTTTCTTGCTATTCTTATCATGCGTGAGTATGAACTCTATTCAATATCCTTCTAACTCCTTCTCTTCGCATTTTGGAAAAGCATCCCAGAAAAGCTAACGCAGGGAATCAACCAGCAGCTCCAATAGACCCATTGAATAAGCAAGTCATGCATGCCGAGTTCAGGGTTGCTTTTCAAGTACTTGTTTCAGCCATGACTACCCGGTCAATCCATAGGTTGTGGTCCTAGCTCTGCCATAGACTAACACAGCTACAGTAAGAATCCAAGACTTTACTCGGATAAACCCTACAAAGTTTCATGGATCTAAGTCAAAACAAGATCAACAAAATTTCTTGGACGACATCTAAAAGGTCACAAACATTATGGAAATCACTCAAGTCGAGACTGCAGATTTGGCCGACTATTTGTTGAAGGGAGTGGCCTACACTGTGTACCAAAAGTGGAAGGAATCGTGTGGTATTAATGCATGTCTAGAAATTCTTTCCAGTTGATGACCCACTTATAGCTAGACGGGTATAAAGAAATTGCCCTGTCATAGTCTCTCAGAAAGTCACCTCAGCAGATCTTGTAGAGTTAGAAAGGGTAGATTTTGATATCATTCTAGGCATGGATTGGTTACATTCATGTTATGCCTCAGTCAATTGTAGAACTAGGACCATTCGGTTTTAGTTTCAAAACAAGCCAAAGGGTATGTCTATCATCTTGTTTGGGTTAAGGATTCAAACTCTGAAACCCTAACTCTTGAGTAAGTCCCAGTAGTAAAGAATTCCTAGAAGTATTTCTAGAAGATCTTCCTGGAGTTCCTCCCGGAAGGGAAATCAACATTGGAATTAATCTCCTTCCGGATACCCAGCCTATTTCGATTCCTCCTTATAGAATGGCTCTAGACGAGTTTAAGTAATCGAAAGAATAGTTAAAAGAACTTCTAGATAAGGGCATCATCAGACCTAGTATCTCTCCATGGGGTGCTCTAGTATTGTTCATGAAAAAGAAAGATGGTTCGCTCAGGATGTGCCTTGAATATCATCAGTTGAACAAAGTCACCATCAAGAATAAGAATCCCATCCCCAAGATTGATTACTTGTTTGACTAACTTCAGGGTGCTAATCATTTTTCGATGATAGACCTCCGATCTGGTTATCATCAGCTCAGAGTCAGAGATAGTGACATCCCGAAATCAACCATTAGAACTCAATATGGTCATTATGAATTTGTATTTTTGTCATTCAGACTAACTAATACTCCTGCAGCTTTTATGTATTTGATGAACATGGTGTTTAAGCAGTATTTGGACTTGTTCGTTATCATCTTTATTGATGATATCCTCATTTACTTTAGGAATGAGGAAGAAAATGCAACTCATTTAAGGGTTGTCCATCAAACTCTCAAAGATCGCTAGTTATACACTAAGTTCAGCAAATGCGAGTTTTGGTTACAATCAGTTGCTTTCCTTTAACATATAGTATCTAACGAAGGGATCCGAGTGGATTCTCAGAAGATAGAGGTAGTGAAAAAAAATGGCCCAGACCTACCTCTCCTACATATATCAGAAGTTTCTTTGGTTTGGCTGGTTATTACAGAAAGTTCGTTGAATGATTTTATCCATAGCTTCTCCACTGACTAAGTTGACTCAAAAAAACGTTAAGTTTTAGTGGTCAGATGATTGTGAGAAGAGCTTCTCAGAACTGAAAACTAGGTTGACTACAACTCTTGTTTTGACTCTACCAGAGGGTTCAGACGGTTATGCGATCTATTGTTATGCATCCAGAGTCGGTCTAGGTTGTGTGTTGATGCAGCAAGGTAAGGTTATAGCTTGTGCTTCAAGATAGCTTAAGGGGCATGAGAAGAACTAACTGACTCATGACCTCAAGCTTGCAGCCATAGTATTTACCCTAAAGATTTGGAGACATTACTTGTATGGTATGCACATGGATGTGTTCACATACCATAATAGCCTTTAGTATTTGTTCACCCAGAAAGAATTGAATCTTTGTCAGAGGAGATGGCTTGAGTTCCTCAAAAACTATGATAGGAATGTGTTTTATCATCCTGGTAAGGCCAATGTAGTAGCTGATGCTCTTAGCAGACTATATATGGGTAGTGTAGCACATGTTGAGGAAGAAAGGAAGAAATTAGCGAAGGATGTTCACCGGCTTGCTCTCTAAGGAGTTTGCCTTATAAGCATATCAAATAGTGGTGTAATAGTTCATAATGGGTCAGAATCTTCATTGGTACCGGAGGTTAAGGAAAAACAAGACAGTTATCCGATACTGCTTCAATTGAAGGGTGCAGTTCTTCAGCAGAAAGTTGAGGTTTTCTTCCAAAGGGGAGATGGTGTGCTTCACTACCAGGGTCATTTATGTGTTCATAAGGTGGGTGAGTTGAGATAGTAAATCCTTACAGAAGCCCATAACTCCCTGATATTCTATTCATCTAGGCACCACTAAGATGTACTGTGATCTGTGTGAAGCCTTTTGGTGGAATGGCATGAAAAGGGATATATAGGATTTTGTGGTTAAGTGCCCTAATTGTCAGCAGGTGAAAGGTAGAACATTAGAAACTAAGAGGTATGACACAAGAGATCAGCGTTCCTACCTGGAAGTGGTAAGTGATATAAATGAACTTCATTACAGGTTTACCTCGTACTCACAGATATCATGACTCCATTTGGGTAATAGTAGACAGAGTTACTAAGTCCGCTCACTTTTTGGTTGTTAAGATTACAAATTCGGCAGAAGACTACGCCAAGCTTTAAATTAATGAGATAGTAAAGTTGTATGGGGTTCCTTTGTCTATCATCTCAGATAGAGGTCCTCAGTTTACCTCTCATTTTTTTGAAGTCATTTCAGAAAGGTCTTGGTACTCAGGTTAATCTAAGCACAACATTTCCTTCATAGACGGATAGTCAGGCAGAGCATACCATTCAGACCTTAGAGTACATGTTGAGAGCTTGGGTGATTGACTTCAAGGGTAGTTGGGACAATTACCTTCCTCCTATAGAGTTTTCCTATAATAATAGCTACCATTCCAATATCTAGATGGCCCCTTATGAGGCATTGTATGGGCGTAGGTGTAAATCTCCAGTTGGTTGGTTTTAAGTAGGTACTGCTTCCTTGATAGGACCAGATTCAGTTCATGATGCTATGGAAAAAATTCAGCTCATCAGAGATAGACTTAAGACAACCCAGAGTCGTCAAAAGTCCTATGCAGATGTAAGGAGAAGGGACTTGGAGTTCCAAATTGATGATTCAGTTTTCCTGAAAGTCTCACCTATGAAGGGGTGATTAGATTTTGCAGGAAAGGGAAGCTCAATCCTAGGTATGTAGGCCCTTACATGATTTTGAAAAGAGTTGGTAAAATGGCTTATGAGTTATAGTTGCCAGCAAAACTAGCAGTGGTGCATCCGGTCATTCATGTTTTATTGTTGAAGAAGTGTGAAGGTGATCGAGCATATATAGTACCATTGGAAAGTGTGGATGTGAAGGATAGTCTCACTTATGATGATGTGCTAGCTAAAATTCTTGATCATCAGGTTCAAAAGTTGAGAAACAAAGAAGTCGCTTCGGTTAAGGTTTTGTGGAGGATTCGGTCCATAGAGGGATCTATTTGGGAAGCAGAAGCAGCCATGAAGGCCAAGTATCCTTATCTCTTTCCTTCCGATTCCATTCCAGCTTGAGGTAATAGTTCCTCTCTAGTCTTTTAGTTACTCGTGCATAAATTCTGTTTTATTATCATGTTCCTTTAGTTATACTTGCATTTTCAGCGTATTTGCATGTTCTTGGAACTTAGTTCAGTTAGATTTTAGTTTCCAGTACTTAGTGATAGGGTTTGCATCTCTTTCCCTTCATATTCACCTAGTTTAGTCTCCATTCGAGGATAAGTGTTCCCAAGGGGGAGATAATGTAACACCTCATATTTTAGACAGACCAGAAATGCAGATTTCAATAGTTGCATGTGCCACAAATAGTGCCACCTATGGACCCTAGGTTGACCCACGGACCGTAGGTGGGGTCCGTGGTTGGCCACCTACAGCCCCTCCCCAGAAAGATAGATAATTTCTTCTAAGGGTCGACCCACGGCCAAACCGTAGGTCAGACCATGGGCAGTGGTTCTGGTCCTTGGATCAACACCCCCAGATCCCAGTCTCTGAAGCCAAACGATGGTTGACCAGGACGGACCGTGGGTTCATCGGTGGTCCTTCGGTAACTCCGTTGGTGGCCCCGACACCTTTTAAGTTAGGGGTCTTTTGGTCATTCCCATATGCATTGAACACCTAAACTACATCGTTTTGGTCAGGTTTAGCCTAGTAACTTAATTAGAGCAACAAGAAAAAGAGAGAGGTGCCAGTTTTCCAAAGAACAACCAGCAAGTTTCCTTCAAGTTCCAACCTTAAAATCAAAAGATTTCTCCGTGGAATTCATCATCGGGTATGTGGGATTTCACTAGTGAGCTCCTTTAACCCATTAGGTCCCTAGATTTCAGTCAGAATCTTGATTCCCTAACTATTCCTTAGACCTAGGGTTTCTAGAACTTCAGATAATTGTTGTGATTTAGCTGTTAGAATACTCCAAGTCAGATTATCATAATTTCATAATAATGTTGCTTAGTTTCTTGCATGAAATTCAGAACCCTAGATGTGTTGATTCATTTAGTTCATGAATTACACTTGCTAAGCTAGTTTATATAGATATACATGCATCGGTTTTCAAATATTTCATTATCAGTACTTAATGTTGCATTTTCAGTTAGCATGTCAGAATCTCGAGCTATCTAGTTTATTTCATTATGTTGTATGTTATACATTCTATTGGGAGTACGCTTAATACCGAGTTGGACTACGGTCAGCCACCCTCATAGTCCTAGAACTACGTGCCCCCGTAGGTTAAGTCCCCTCTATGGGGATCATATTTAGTGATCACGTTAGTCATGCCTCTATACTATTGGTAAGGTATATTGGATCCTCTCGATGGGGCGATACATCAGACGCCATATTTAGCTCACGTGGTTTTATGTCAGTTATTAGTAGCTCCCACAATCAGCTTCTAGTGCATTGATCAGGTTACCAGTTATATTTCAGTATTCAACTTTAGCATGTTACGTACTTGATCATTGTATTCAATTAGTTCATATTCAGTATGTTTAGTATATTCATCATGTTCATCTTATATCATTGCTCAGTATTGCTCAGTATGCTTTATTTTAGTTATGTATATTGTTCAGTTTTATCCTATCATGCATGCTCAGTACCTTTAAAGTACTGACACATACTCTGCGCTACATCTTCTTGTGATGTAGGTTCTAGTCCTTACTATTCAGATCACGCATAGATCAGTTCCTGATATCCAGTTCAGCAGTATCGTGGTGAGTCCTCATTGTTCGGGTACTATAGACATGTTTCCTTTTTACATTCATTCTTTTAGTTTTAGTTTTGCTAGAGTTAGTTGTGGGCATGTCCCAGCATCTCTAGTCAGTTAGAGGCTTTTATTCAGACATAGTTAGATTGAGTGTTAGATTTGAGTTTGATCTTTTAATTGCTATTGAGCTCTCAGTCTTTTATATATATTCAGACTTAGAATGGATATTCCCCATTATTTTAGTTTATGTTATGTTTTAAGCTTCTGCACACTACTTTTATTTTAAGTAAATCTTTAAGTATGCTTATGATATTTCAGTTCAGGGCTAGCTTGGGGTCACTCGTGATCCTAGGTCCCGTGTTATGTCAAGATGATAGCCTTAGGGTGTGACTGTATGCTTCAAAATAAATGACATTAAAATTATTGATGAAAGGCTTCAAGATATTATTCATCAACCTCATGAATGTTCTTGGTGAATGAGAAATAAAAATTGCATTACAGGCAACTGAAAAACCCAAACGTAGTTTTGAAAGTCAGCTTCCATTCATCACCCAGGTTCATGCGAATTTGGTGGTACAATTTCAAAGATCAATCTTCAAAAATACACTTGACCAACGTAGCTCATCAAACTTATCATCAATTCTTGGAATGGGATGTCTATACTTCACATGATCATGAGCTCTACAATCAATACACATCCTCCAAGTGCCATCCAATTTAGGAACAAGTTCTACCGAGACGACACAAGGACTTTGACTCTCCTTGACTAGGCCTTTCTCTAGGAGTTCTTTAATTCTCTTTTGTAACTTCTTGGTCTCTTCTGGATTACTTCTGTATGTTGGCTGGTTGGGAAATTGAAAACTCAGCACAAAGGCAATTTAGTTCTCAATCACTCTCAAGGTTGTAGTTCCTTGGGAATCTCATCCGGAAAATATCACTATATTCCTGCAAAAAAAGAAGAATCAATACTAGGCAAAGTTCTAGTATCTTGGTTAGCATGTAATAGAAGATTGGTTATGACAAGGCACACTAGAAAGCATTCCTCGTCTACACCCTTTAAGCACTTGAATGGCTTGGATATCATGCACATCTTTCCCTTAGTTTTATCCAAGTCATTCTCTTTACTTTGAAAAAGTGTGGAACTTTTAGTCACAACCTCCCCTTCTTACACCCTTATTATTTCCCAAACATCTTTCATGATTCACTTAATTGATAGGGAGTCAATGGTGCAAGTACATATTTTTGGACCTCCATTAGAAAAGAGTACTTATTGTACTTCCCTTGATGTGTAACATCCCTATCAAATTACCATGGAATCCTGATGATATGTTACATGCTATCATAGTTACAGTATTATATAGAACTTTATCTTGATATTTACTAGGGCTAAATTTGATATGTGCTCGCTTAAGGACCTACATCTCTCCACTATCATTGAGCCATTGGAGTTTCTTGAATGGGATGCTTCTCTGTGATAAGTTTTATATAATCCACCAAAGTATCACCCACCACATTGATGCAACTCCCTCTATCTATGATCAAAGTACACACCTTGTCCATGATCTTGTATCTAGCATGAAACAAATTTTCCCTTTTATCAAGTTCTTCCGTCGCAAGGACCCCCATAATTTGCCTCACAATGCAAGAGAGGTTAACATTCACCTTCAATTCCTTAGTATCATCTTGCAAGGATTCTCCTCTTTTCATAAGGAAATAAGAGTTCACCCTCTCCTCTAGTTGTTCTTCTTCAACCCCAAGAATGTTTCTCCATCTCGCACTCCTCCTTATCAATATGTTACCCATCTCAATAATGCATAATTTCTCTTATATTAGGACATTCACTTGCAATGTTTCCTCTTCTTTGGAACCTAAAGCATTGAATAGAAGAAGGCTGACGAGCATTGGGTTTCACAAAGTTACCCCTTTATGGCTTGTCATCCGTTTTGGTCTAGTAGTCAATGTTATCTTGCTTGACTTGACAACTACTCTTAACTTGTTCCCGAGGAGTTGTTTTCCACTTGTCATTACCTTTGCTCAATGAGGATGTTAAGTAAATCTTAGCTTTGTAAAACTTTTCCTCTTTCAAGTCTTCCTCTACCTTCAAGGCATCATGGAAAGTCGATTCAAGACTTTTGTAGTGTTTAAGCTTTAAGGACCTCAAGATGTCATGTCTAAACTTGGCTACGAACTGTACCACCGTGCATTGCATTTACTCCACAAGCTTTGACTTCATTCTCAAGTTCTTAAATTCTTCATAGTAATCTTCATCAAACCTTGTACCTTGTCGTAGCATACACACCTTCTGGAGAGCTTTTGGAGGATAGTTCAAATTCAAATATCTTTGTTCCAAGAGAGCCACTACCTATTGCCACGTATGGAACTCATAGATGTGTTGACTCTCCCTTTCCCACTTCTAGTATTCCTACCATGTAGAATCATATCCTTCAAATTGATAAAGGGAATATTTCGATTTCAAACCTTCGGAGATGTTGTTGGTGAGGAAGATACTTTCACTTTCCAGTCAAGGATGTCTTCCGGGTCACTACTTCCCTTAAACTTTGTAAGTGGAACTTTAATAGTATTTAAACCTCAGTCTTGATCTCCTCAGTCCCCATACCTATCTCCTATATTTTTGTTCCAATCTCCTCTAGACCAATACTTATCACATATATTAGAATTTGAATAGACACAGAAATTGAAATAAGAAAAGATATGTGGATTATTAACAAATCAATTTAGTTTATGGGCAACAACAAGGGACCTGATACCCTCACCTCCTAATTGAACTCGATCAACAATTAATAACCTTACTGAATCAATTAAACAACAACCAAATGAATCCACAAGTGGATGAACTAGATTAATTAAATAAAGAAGTTAACAAAAAATCAAGAGGAGTCACTGATAATCACTACTCTAAACCAATAGGAATCCACCTAAATCCACCTATTGATTGAGAATCTAATTTGGGAAATCCACAAAAATGCTTAAGCTATGGCTATCAACTACAATATCCAAGACAATTTATTAATCTATCAAAACTAAGGAATGAAATTACTAAGGAAACTATATATAGTCTTGCCTTTAGACATATAGCCCAAAAGTGGCGTCTTAAACAATTTCTTAATTCATCAAAACTGATGAATGAAATGACTAAGGCAATTATTCATACTCTTGCATTTACACACAGAGCCCAAAAGTGGCTTATTTAGGAAATTGTCCCAAAGTGGCCGAAATGCACTTGGCATTTCTCTAGCCAAGTTTCCAATAGTGAGCCTCACTTTGCCGCTGCACCAAAGTTGTTTGGCGAGCTATTTGGCATCGCCAAAATAGGCGTCATCCTTCACGCCCTTGCTTTGTTGAACCTCCCACACATGGTATGTCTTCTTTTGGCTCCATTCATGTTTCTCCAATGCTTCCCTGTTCATCAGCGTAGCTTGTAGTCCTGGAGATCATTCACTTTTCTTCATGTTATAGGCCTTGAAGTAAGAAGTAGCACTGCTCCTTCAAAAAAAAAAGTATCTAGTTCTACCAAGAAATAACCACAAAAATTAGGTCTGACAATTATGAACTACCCTACCAGCAGCAGACCTAGGATTGTTAAGTTGGGGATGCGTAATAGCCTTTTATCTAAAACTATTTTCTAAGATTCGGTGCTCAATCAATATCTTTGCATACTATTATTACTTTTGAAAATAAAAATAGTGTGTCGATAAAAAATCAATGGTGCTCAAGCACCCAGTAACCTCACAATAGAAAATGACCAAAGAATCCAGGATTTGTAAAGTGTCGACTCATGTAACAATAACAAAAACATACCAAGTGAAGTTCCACCAAGTATGGGGATGGTAGAGTGTATACAGACTACCTCGTAGATGTAGAAAAGGTTGTTTTCAAAAAAATTAGGCTCAAGTGCATCAAACCCAATTAAAAGAAAAAGAAACTAATGGAGAAAGAAGAGCGATCAATAAGAAAAGCAGTGTAATGTCAATGAGAGAGAAACAATGACAAAATCAAATAGTGTGTAAATTGAAATACAATAAACAACATATGATAGGAAGTATAAGGGTAACACACGACATGCACTAAACCTATGCAAGCCAAGATAACAATCTATCCCTACTAACGTTCTACCCTAATACACGACCTCCACTGCTTCCTTGTTGAAGTCATGTCCTCGATAAAATGAATGTGTGCCATGTCTTATCTAATCACCTATCTCCAATACTTTTTCGGCCTACCCCTACCCTTCCCCATACCCTTAGGACCAACCTCTCGCACCTCCTCACTATGGAACCATCTCAACATCTTCATCTCCAAAACATACATCTTTTGAACATGTGAGTTCTTGACCCGTCCACTTACTAATCTAGTCCATCTTGACCAACCAAAAATCAATCCATTTAAAAGTGAATTCTTTAGGGTTAAGTATGACACCTAAAATGGCCCATCAAAAACTATGAAATATTTAAATGTAAATAACTTGTTTTTGTTTGATATGATAGTATATAGCTATAATAAAGTAGGAAAAGAAATTTTAATATTTTTGCTTGGTATTTACTAAAATTATAAGAAAATGAATAAATTAAATTTTTGTAAGAGTTGATGATGAGTCCCCAAATTGGACTCATTTAGGGCTATATTTTTATAGAATTAGTGTCCTCAAATGCATATTTTGTCTCAGTATTTGATGAAAACCTTTAAGTTTCAGGTATTTGGAGTTTGAGGGAAAGCATGGACACTACTTAGCAAAAAGGAACCAAAGCAGCTGAAAGAATGAAGAAATGAAGATCTGAGAATCACCAAACCCATTTGGCGAGTCAATAAAAGGTCTTACCTCGCCTTTTGTTCCAATGTGCTGAGCACTGAAAGAAATGATCAAATCGACGGTGAAAAGGAGCAGTCGGCGTGTGGCCGAGCAGTTCCGTGAAGTAGTACTATGTCTCCCAATGATCCAAAACATGATGATGCTGAAGGATAGAGCAAGACGGCGATGAAACCTACCAAAGGGCGGATCGTCGAGTTGATCTATGATCTTGACTAACAGCGCTGAATGATCCGCTATAGCACAGATTTTTTAAAATTATAAATACTCATTAAGAGTTTTAGCTTAATATCAGATTTTGAGTATTATATTTTTAATATAGAATATTTAACATAGACTCTGGAGTTCTAAGTTTGGAGAGGGTTTTGAAGAACTTGAAGATTCAAAGGGCTTCAACTCCAAGAAATTGGACTTGGGTCTTGTCGATTCTTCACTCTTGGCTTGTTTTGAGACTTAAATCTTCATACCCATTTGAATGCAAACACATATTGGTATAAATTTCTATCTCTTTTACATGTCTAGCTAAAACCCCAATTCTTGGGGTGTGATTTTGTGAATCTGGGTTAGATTATCTGTTGGGTCTTTCTTGTTGATGATTTATTTGTTGTTTAGATGTGATTTCGTTTAGTAGTTGTGGTGGAACTTAATGAAATTGTAGTTGCAAATATGATTTCACCTTTGTGTTTTCGGCTTGCTCGAGAGAGAGGTCGTAAAACTAAGACTACTAAATTGATAGCCAGTGGGAGTGGGTTGACATAAGGTTCAGCTCAAGACAGTGAACCCTAGTCCTTCTCCCACACACTCAGCTCGAGAAAGTGAGTGGGCTAAGGCGTAGGTTGTTCTTCATGCGTCAAGTGGGTGTCCAAGAGGAACCCATTTGATTCTAGGTAAGTTGCTCGAGAGAGAATTTACCCCCACTATAGTCTAGCCTAGTCACAAATATTCAACTGATTTATTATCAAAAGCATGTACCCAATAGTTTAGTTTATCCCATATTCCTTTCACATCCCAAGAACCCTATCTCCTTGATTAGTACACTTTGCATTTTTGCTATTTTTGTTTACATGTGACAAACTCCCATTGATAATTGATGCTTGCGTCACCCCTTCAATTTAATATGTTTGCATTCGAAAATGTTTTAGCTATGACTAATTAGAACTAAATTTTATTTTTCTATTAATTCTCAAGCCCAGTCCCTTGGGACTCGACCCCAACCCTTGGTTGGGTTACTTTACTATTTACGATCGTAGACACTTGCATTGGAAGTTGTGTCTTGATTACACAAATATCAAAATGGCGCCGTTGCCGGGAAGTGGTGTTACTTGAGAATTCCTAGTTTAGTAAATTTTTTGTTCTTCTTAGTTGTAGTTTACTTACTTAATTTGTAGTTTTGTTTTTCTTGTCTATATTGAAGCAGAGGAAGTGAGTAGCGAGTAGCACTCGGGTGATAATGGAGTTTCCTCCATTAGATGTAATGATATTCCGGGAGCGTATCCTCACCTTCAAGAAATTGGAAGGTGAACGGATCCAGAAGTCATGGGCAAGATTTAATGGACTAATCACTCAATGCCCAACTCATGACATTCCCGACATAATCCTCCTTGATTGTTTCTCCAGAAGTCTTGGTCTCAGAAACAAGAGGTTGGTCGACCAACTCATTCTAGGAGGCATTGCTAAACAGCCATATTTGATAGCAGCCCAAGTGCTTAATCAATGGCTGAAATGAACCAAGCTGTAAAAAAAGACTTCATGTTGGCCTCCGTAATGACTCAGATGATGAAGATCAAAGTTTAGTGCAACAGGAAAGATAAATATATCCCTCCTCATGAGCAAAGAAGTCCCAAGAACCATGAATTTTAATGCCTTGAGGTAATACTCTCAATCATTCTCCACAAGGTGACTGAGCAAGATAGAGAGCTGGAAGAAATGAAGGAAAACATTGAAGGGATGAAGCGAATGATTTGGTCTCATTCCAGAGCCGCCCAGTTGCTCGAGAACCTTGTGGGTCATGCATTGCCCGATCTCCAATCGCAACAAAATAGGGGGTTTCCTAGTGATACTACGACTAACCCCAAAAATGGAGTTTGAGTGCTGACTTGCATCGTGCCACGACATTAACTAAGGCACTACTTGGGAGGAAACCCAAGGTTTTAATCACTTTCAATTATTATATTAGAATAATGGTGTGTTGATTCTACACGTTAAAATGAGGAAAGTGTTGAAAAGTGTAGGTTGGCAAGCAGAAGATCCAGTTGGCGAATTGTGGAAATGGTTGGCGATCTCTCTATTGTCTGTCGCTTGGACCTCTACATAAATTGGAGGCCCTATAAAACCCGGCGAGGCAAGTGACTAATCGGCGTGTTGCCGAGTGGTTCGGTGATCTTGACAAATGTCGCCAAATGGGCAACAACTGGACGGTTTTAAAGGCCAATGGTTTCAAAGTTTGACATTTTTTTCATTTTCCACTCGATTTCAACTTTTGCAAATCTGCACCTAGTAAGTAATTTTTATTATCTTTGCATTCCTGGTATTTTAGTCATCGATTGGTGTTCGAACTTGGGATAACATTGCCTCCTATCATTTCAAAGTACTTCGATCAGCATAAAAGGTTGGTTTTCCCGAACCCCGAGGCTACTTTGAAAAATATTGTTCTCTTATGCAATTGGGCTTGTTGAATTGATGTGTGCTGGGCCTCTCTGATAGATTTAGATTGTTGAAATGCCGAATTTGATTTGTAAATCTTGCCCATCTTATCTTGATTTTTTGTACTCCATTTTTGTTGCGCGTAAAAATTAGTTAAATCTTGTGGGGTTGTACATGCGTGGTGTTTATCATGATTAAGTGTTATGGGTCTGAGCTTAATTGTATGAGTGAATAGTTGAATTTTGTTTTCGGGGGTAGCAGGGTTAAAGTCGAGGAGATAGGTGGGAAATAGGCACATTGGACCGTTTGGCAAGCTGGGTCGAGCTCGCCAAACCACTCAGTTGTTCGCCTAATGACCCCATATCGCCTTTAATTTCATGCTACTTATGATATGGGTTCTGTAAATTTCAGTGAGAAGTCTTTGATCGTCAAAACCATTCGTCAACTCACCGAAAGTCTCCTTGATCTCCGTTTGTCTGCACCCATGAACCTTTATTACACTGTATCATTCGATGGATAAAACCTTGCTCGCCAAAGCAACTTGGCGATTCGCCGATCTTTTTGGCTAGTTATTCTTCTAATTATGTCCTGATGAATTTGATTTAGTTGTTTTAACATCTTCCCAATTCTTTGCAGAAATGGCTAGATGTAAAGTTACAGGTAGAAGCAGGCCACCCCAAGGTAAAACGAAAGGGATTACTATCAACGAGGATGCAGCTGCATCCAGAAGCAAGGTTGCTAAACTTTCCATAACTGGTGGGAAAGGCAAGGGCAAAGACAAGACCCTTGAATTATCAAATGCAAACACTGACAGTGATGGCTTTTATAGAAATGTCCCCAACCAATATGAAAGCGAAGGTATGGGTTCTGATGAGGATGATCTGTTAATAGCACAGAGGGCTGAGCGGCGAACTAAAAAGCTATATGAACCATCCAGGGTCAGGACTTCTCAGCCTACCACTACTACAACTTCAGTTCCAGAGCAGGCAATGGTATTAGCACCCCAGTACAGGGTCCTCCGCCTAAGTCAATGAATCGAGTAAAGGCTGAGGGGCTGAGGAAAATTCTGGAAGAAAAATATATGTCCATAGACGGGGTTATAAACAGGCACCTAGAGATAATGGAGTGCCTGAGATACCATAAGTTCCAAATCTTCACCAAACCCCGTGGCCCATATATTCTAAACTGGGTAAGAGAGTTCTACAGTGCATATAGTGCACTAATACCCCAAAAAAAGCAGCTAGCAGCAGCCTTCAAAGAAGTGGAATATGTGGTTGTTAGAGGCATAAGGGTGAAGTGTGATAGTGAGGTGATCAACGCAGTCTTGGACATGCCCACGAATATTGGGGATCACTGCCAGCACTTGATCAGAACGAAAAAGCTTAATAAGATGAAAAAGTGGTTAGCCCCACTAATTTCAGATGAGACTCTGAAGTGATTGGCGGAAGGTGTTTTGATTGAAAAGAAAGAACTAAACATAGCATCAAGGTTCTGGTTTGGTTTTATCAGCAGCACGATTATGCCGTCCCAGAATAAGTCGATCATTCGCCTTACCAAGCAGCTTGCCTGGATTGCATCATAGAGGAAACTCGGATAAACTTGGGTACAATCATTGCTTCAGAGATACTCATACATGCAAGGCAGAGCCAAACCTCACTTCCATTCCCAGTATTGATCACAGAATTGTGCAAGCAAGCTCGGGTACCTTGGGATTCCAAGAAGGATGTGGAAGTGATGCCCACAGCCTCCACTGATATCCGGAGGATCGAATCTGAGTACCTTAAGGATCAAGAAAAAAAGGAAGAAGGCAGCATCGGTGGAGTTAGTAAACACATAATCATCACCTGCAGAGGCACCTCTGCCTACTCCGACCCATGGGCCTTCAGGTTTATCCATTACCACTACTACTCCTGCTGATACTCCAGGTTTTTCTGCTGCTGCATGGTCTCCCAGACCCACTGTTGTTGCTGATGTTTCCTAGCCTTCACTCACCCAGGCTTCCCTACTCCGGATGGGACAGCTGGCCCTTTCTAGTGATCGTCAAGCTGCCAATCTAGAGGCCTCTGTTTCAAGGATGATCCAGATTGCTCTAGCTGATTCTATGACACCTCTGAACACTAACATTGATTACCTAGCAGCCAGGATAGTGGTGTGTGAGCACAACCAAGGGGCCACAGAGGAGGTGAGTGCTTTAAAAGCTGCCATTGCTGAGCTGCGAAAAGATGTAAACCACCTGAAGTCCACCAATGTGTCCATGGTCTTTGGAACTATGGAAATTCCAGACGTTTCTGAGATGCCTCAGACCACCACTGGACATGGGGATAGAGCGGAGTAGACAGCCGATCCTGAGTTAGAAGCAGAGACTGATAAAGAGATGCATGAGGAGACTGAGGGAGATGAAGATGAAAACCTGACCGAGACTGAAGCAATTATGATAGATGTTGTTGTGCAGGCTTACTTATCACCTATTGTTGGATCCAATGGAGCTGGTCCTTCTGGAGTCACTCCGGGAACTGAAGCCCAGACAGATGGAGTGACCGATTAGCCAGGATCACCTCTTTACCTCCCTCTCTATCTTTCTTTATTTTAGATTTCGGATTCTTTGTTATATGCATTTAAGGACAAATGGTTTTTATTTGTAGTGGGATGAGGCTCACCTTTTGTGTGCTATTTGTGACTCGTGTTTTTGTGTATATATTTGGGTTGTTCTGTTCAAAAATTGTGTTGTATACACTGTTTTTGTGGATGCTTGAGCTTGTTGCTCCTTTTATTAAATTGCAAAATGATTTTGACCCGTCCGAAAATTTCTTCCACCTCTCGTGTGTTGAATGTGGTTGTTCTTTTGCAAAATATAAGTCTCAGTTCTGATCAATATCGATGACTTGAATAATGCTCTCAATTAAACGAACATGAATGTGCTGTTACGATGAGGCTAAATAAAGTTGCATAGACAATATGTGAACTCTTTGCATCTCGTTATAACTAGCCTAGTATCAAATTGAGTCTCTTGTGATGATCATTGCATACTAGCAAAAGTGTTGAGTCTTGGTTGACTGTAGTGTCAATGCCTAGTGTGATGAGCTTACTTTGAACCATGCATGATAGATCCTAGAATTTGCCCCGTTAGTTCGATTGACTAAGTAAGGCAATCTCTTGATATGATATTACGCAACTTTAAAGAGTGTGAGCCAATTAGACATATACCTCTTTGTGGCCTACCTTCTGAGCCTGTGTGAACCTCTTTTGAACAACCCTTGAGACTTACCTTTCTTTGGAAGAAACATGATGAAATCATAACCTTTCTTTATCCATTACCCATAATCCTCATGAAGTTGTGGTTAGTTTGAAAAGCCAACTTAGGCCAAAAACCTAAGTTGGGGGTGTGGTGAAAAGAAAAGGTAAATCAAGAAGTGCAGGAAAGTCCCTCTTACCCATGGTTTTGAGAAAGAAATGGAACCCCTCCATATAAAAATAAAAAATAAAATTGTGGAATAAAGTACAAAAGAAATGGGGTTTCCAAACAATCCATGGAAAGTGAATAATAGGATGACTTATGAGCACTAAAGAGAATGATTAAGGAAAATGAAAGGAAGTGTTGTGAGCACCACATTTCATGAGGATGAAAGTCACTGAGCCTAAATGACCATAACTTTTCACTCAGCCCCTTTACAAGCCTTGAAAAGACCCTTTTGATCTCGAGTGAGCTGAAACAGATGTTGATCGAAAATATAGGTAAACCTATGGGTGAAAGCATACATTGTGTTCTTCCTTGTGAGAGTGAGCGTTGCATTTGATTCCGAAACTTTAAATGATTAAACCTTTGTGTGTGAAATTGGAATCATTCCTTTTGTAAGGGCATTTGAACACTTTGGTTGAGCTTGAACTTGCACTTGAAGCAAGTATTGAGACCATGAGATTCTTCAATATTGGTGCGTCACAACTTGAATCTTTAAGTGCACATTTGATCTATGCATAAGTAATTTGAGTCTTGTTGTGTGTGTTCATGATTGAGTCTTGTGTAGCACTATTCAAGACCTCCTTTTTGAACGGCTGAGCTTAAGTTTGCTTGAGGACAAACAAAAGTTTAAGTTGGGGGTGTTGATGAGTCCACAATATGATGATTCTAAGGTTGAAAGACTATTCTCACCTATTGAATCTATGAGCTATAGTATGAATTACGTTGGATTGAGTGTCAAGACATTCTTCCATAAATATACACTTAGGTCAAGACATAATATGTAATCTATGGGAATTAATGTTTATTATCGAGTGGATATGAATATGAGATGGAAGCTTATACGATAGTTGAGTCCGACTTCCCAATGAAAGCTTTTACACTAGTTGAGTCCGGCTTTCCAAATAGGTTCCTTCAAACATAGTTGAGTCTGAGTTCCCAAAATACGTATCTCATGAGATGGAAACCTTCTACCATAGTTGAGTCCAGGTTTCTATAAGCAAACTTTTTATCCCATAAACTATGTGCCCACATAGGTCTTTAGCTAGTGCATCCACCTAAGCTAAAAGTATGGTTCTACCTTAGGCAAGTAGGACAACCCCTTTTCGGTGTGGGGTAGACACCGGATTTCATGGTAAGCTCACATGGTCTATGTCGGTTAAGGCTAATCTCCCTTTATGATAGTATGAACAAGAATATGAAATATGAACTATAGTTACTCAAGAAGCTTTACTTAGTGTGGGTAGAATTATGGGATCTCATTTATGCAATGCACAAGTATGCTTTGAGATCATTTATGGTATGTTCCTATTATGATAGGATGATCTATGAGTTGATTCTACTTATGACTTATTCTTTTCCATTATCTCCAAATTGAT
This sequence comes from Solanum acaule, assembly GCA_036250505.1. Classification (NCBI taxonomy): domain Eukaryota; kingdom Viridiplantae; phylum Streptophyta; class Magnoliopsida; order Solanales; family Solanaceae; genus Solanum; species Solanum acaule. The sequence goes on from JAJOOR010000366.1 coordinate 118,551, forward strand.
GCTTTAAACTAGTAAATGGCATGCATTCAACTAAAATGTCCCTTATAGCATTCATGATTTTATGCATGGCTATCATACTTAGTGCACTCTTGTACTAACCCATATTTTCCTATATTTTTTCCAAGTGTAGGGTCCGGTTCTTAAGGTGGTCCCCATTGTGGCTAGATCTTGGAATTGATCATTCTACTTGCTTGTTTGGTGAGTCCTCATGATTTGAGGACGAATACTATCATTGTAGTTTCATTCTTGTAATTTCACTTTCGGATTATGTTGTTTTGGGCTGTGACCCTATTTTAACTCAAGTATTATAATAGATGGCTATTTGAGAAAAGTCTAGACTTCCGCTTTTCCTTTATGAAAAAATTGGACTTGAAATATGTTTTTACTCTTATTATACTAATGCTTTATGTTATGATATGCTAAGTGGCTTACATGGAGCCTTTAGGGGTTCTCTGTGCCTTGTTACGTCTAGGGGATACCCTTGGGTCGTGACAAGTTAGCATGTCAGTATTTTGAGCTATTCAGTATTACAGATTTTCAGTCTTAATGTGTTAATTACATAATCAGTTGGGAGTAGGCTTAATACCGAGTGGATTAAGGGTCAGTCACCCTCATAGTCCCAGAACTACGTGCCCCATAGGTAAGTCCCCTCTATGGGAATTATTCTTAGTGATGACGCTAGTCATGCCTCTTTACCCATGGTAGGGTATATTGGGTCCTCTCGATGGGGAGTATACATCAGACTCCACATTTAGCTCATGTAGTTTTATGTCGGTTATTAGTAGCTCTCACAGACAGATTCTAGTGTATTGACCAGGTTATTAGTTACAGTTCAGTATTCAGTCTCAGTATGTTATAAAGTTGGTCACTACATTCAGTTAGTTCATATTCAGCATGTTTATCATATTTATCATGTTCATATTATATCATTGCTATATCTCTTTGTTCAGTTATATGTTTTATTCAGATTTATTCTATCCTACATGCTCAGTACCTTTCAAGTACTGGCACATACTCTACGCTACATCTTCTCGTGATGTAGGTTCAGGTCGGTTCTCGATCTCCAGTTCAACAGTATTAGTGGTGAGTCCTCATTCTTCGAGGACGAGTGACATGTTATCTTTCCATTTTCTATCTTTAGTTTCAGTTCTTGCTAGAGTTAGCTGGGGACATATCTCAACATCTCTAGTCAGTGGAGGCTTTTATTCAGACATAGTTTAGATTCAATTTTAGTTTTAATTTGATCTTTTTGTTGTCATTAAACTCTGGTATATATATTCAGACTTATAATGGGTATTTCCCATCATTTCATTTTATGATATGTTTCTAGCTTCCGCACAGTATATTTTATTCAGTAATCTTTGGTATGCTTATGATATGCCAACTCATGGTTAGCTTGGGATCACTCGTAAGCCTAGATCCCGTGTTTACGTCCAGGGGGTAGTCTCGGGGTGGGACAAACTAAGGTCCCCCATAATTTGCCTTAGAATGCAAGAGCAGTTGACATTCACCTTCTCCTCTTTTCATAAGGAAATAAAAGTTCACGCTTTCCTTTAGTTGTTCTTCTTGAACCCCCTTGGATGCTTCTCCACCCTCACTTTCATTCCCCTCTTCTTCATTCTTTTCTTCTCACTCCTCCTTATCGGTATGGTACCCATCACAATAATGTGTAATTCCCTTCTATTAGGACATTCACTTGCAATGTTTCCTCTTCCTAGGAACCTAAAACATTGAGTAGCAGAAGGTCGAGGAGCATTGGGTTTCACAAAGTTACCCCTTTATGGCTTGTCATCCATTTTGGTCTAGTAGTTAATGTTATCTTGCTTGACTTGATAACTACTCTTAACGTGTTCCTGAGGAGTTGTTGTCCACTTGTCATTACCTTTGCTCCATGACGATGTTAAGGAAACCTTAGCTTTGCAAAACTTTTCCGCTTTGAATTCTTCCTCTAACTTCTAGGAATCACGGAAAACCGATTCAAGACTTTTGTAGTGTTTAAGCTTTAAGGGCCTCAAGATGACATACCTCAACTTGGCTACGAACTGTATCACTGTGCATTGCATTTACTCCTCAAGCTTGGACTTCATTCTCAAGCTCTTAAATTCCTCATAGTAATCTTCAACAAACGTAGTACCTTGTCGTAGCATACACACCTTGTTGAGAGCTTTTTAAGGATAGTTCAAATTCAAATATCTCCATTCCATTAGATCCACCAACTATTGCCACGTATGCAACTCATAGATGTGTTGACTCTCCCTTTCCTGCTTCCAATATTCCTACCATGAAGAAGCATATCCCTCAAATTGAGAAAGGGAATACTTCACTTTCAAACCTTGGGATATGTTGTTGGTGAGGAAGATCCTTTCACTTTGCATTTCCCATTCAAGGATGTCTTCCGGGTCACTACATCCCTTAAACTTTGGAAGTGGAACTTTGATAGTATTTAAAACTCAGTCTTGATCTCCTCAGTCCCCATACCTATCTCCTCTATTGTCGTTCCTATCTCCTCTAGACCAATACCTATCACATCTATTAAAATTCAAATCGACGCAAAAATTGAAATTAGAAAAGAAATGTGGATTATTCACAAATCAATTGAGTTTATGGGCAACAAAAAGGGACTTGATACCCTCACCTCCCAATTGAACTCAATCAACAATCAATAACCTTACTGAGTCAATCAAACAACAACCAAATGAATCCATAAGTGGATGAACTAGATTAATTAAGCAATGAAGTTAACAAACAATCAAGAGGAGTCACTCATAATCACTACTCTAAACCAATAGAAATCCACCTATTGATTGAGAATCTAATTTGGGAAATCTACCCAAATGCTTAAGCTATGGCTATCAACTACAACATCCAAGACAATTTCATAATCAATCAAAACTAAGGAATGAAATGACTAAAGAAACTATATATAGTGTTGCCTTTACACACATAACCCAAAAGTGGCTTTTTAAACAATTTCTTAATTCATCAAAACTAAGGAATGAAATGACTAAGGCAACTATATATACTCTTACATTTACACACATAGCCCAAAAGTGGACGAAATGCACTTGGCTTTCCTCTAGCCAAGTTTTCGATGGTTAGTCTCACTTTGCCACTGCACCAAAGTTGTTTGGTGACCTATTTGGCATCGCCAAAATAGGAAGCAAGTAATCCTCCATGCCCTTGCTTTGGTGGACCTCCCACACATGGTATGTCTTCTTTTGGTTCCATTCATGTTCCTCCAATGCTTCTTTGTTCATGAACATAGCTTGTAGACCTTGGAGATTATTTTCTTTGATTTGTTTTAATGGTCTTAAAGTAAGAAGTAGCCATGCTCCTATAAAAAAAACATCTATTTCTACCAAAATATAACCACATAAATTAGGTCTAATAATTATGAACTACCCCACCAGCAGCGGACCTAGGGTTGCTAAGTTGGGGATGTGTAATAGCCTTTTATCTAAAACTATTTTGTAAGATTCGGTACTCAAACACTATCTTTGCATACTATTATTGCTTTTGAAAATAATAATACTCTGTTGATAAAAAAAACAATGGTGCTCAAGCACCCTGTAACCTCACCATAGATAATGACTAAAGAATCCAGGATGTAAAGTGTAGACTGATGTAACAACAACAAAAATATACCAAGTGGAGTCTGGAGATGGTAGAGTTTACAAAGACCTTACCACTACCTCGTAGAGGTAAAGAGTTTGTTTCCGACAAACCTAGGCTCAAGTGCATCAAACCCAGGTAAAAGAAGAAGAAAATAATGGAGAAAGACGAACGGTCAATAAGAAAAGCAGTGTAATGTCAATGAGAGAGAAACAATGACAAAAACAAATAGTGTGAAAATTGAAATACAATAAACAACATATGACAAGAAGTATAAGGGTACAGCACGACATGCACTAAACCTATGCAAGCTAAGATAACACTCTATCCTTACTAACCTTCTACCCTAATACATGACCTTCGCTCCTTCCTTGCTGAAGTCATGTCCTCAGTAATATGAAGTAGTGCCATGTCTTGTCTAATCACCTCTCTCTAATACTTTTTTGGCCTACCCCTACCCTTCCTCATATCCCGTAGGACCAGCCTCTCACACCTCCTCACTATGGGTCAGCACCCCTCTTCTGCACATGCCAAAACCATCTCATTCTCGCTTCCCTCATCTTTTCCACCATAGAGGCCACTCCAACTTTCTCTCAGATAACCACATTACTTATCTTGTCACTCATAGTATACCTACACAACCATCTCAACGTCTTCATCTCCAAAACATACATCTTTTGAACATGTGAGTTATTGACCCGCTCACTTATTAATCTAATCCATCTTGACCCACCAAAACTCAATCCATTTAAAAGTGAAATTTTTTGGGTTAAGTATGACACCTAAAATGGCCCATGAGAAACTATGAAATATTTAAATGTAAATAACTGGTTTTTGTTTGATACGATAGAATATAGCTATAATAAAGTAGGAAAAGAAATTTTATTAGTTTTGCTTTGTGTTTACTGGAATTATAAGAAAATGAATGCATTAAATTTTTGTAAGAGTTGGACAGATTGCGTTAAGGACCCATTGTTAAGCCTATGTTGATCCAATCATCTCAGCTAAACTAAATTTTGAGTAGAGGTAGACAATGACTCATTTGTTGATTCATCCTTATTGGATTTTGTACCCTCAAAATCCGAACATCCAATTTGCTATCCCTGACTAACCAGCGGTGTCATACATCCTGCAACCACAATTTCCGCTACAATAGATATTATTTCTGTGGAGATTTGTAAGGCCTGGATTTTGTGTGAGGTAATTAATAATAAAGGGATTGTTATGGTGTAATTAATAATATAAAGATTGTTATACATGAATTACTTACTTTGAAGGAACATTTTAGCTTTGATTAATTGGTACCTACATTTCTAATACTCACTCTTATTCAACATTCTATTATGCTAAAAAAAATACGAACCGTCATTAGGTAATATATTTTATTTATTTATTAGCAAGTAAACATATTCCTTCATAAACATGGCCAAATAAGTTTGCCATATACCAGGGGTATATAAAAAAGGTAAAGAATCTATAATAATAAATGATTCTCTACAATATGCATCCAATCTCCTATAATCAATGGGTATTAGATTAACACATATTCACGGAGATTCAACCATCTCATAGAGCTAGACAGCTAGCCTTTGTGTAAAATGTAAATGAACCAAACTTCCGCAGGAGATGGAACCATGGAAGAACATTAATGAGTGCACAATTGTTTTCTTTGATCTATCATTATTACATTGTTTAATATTGCATAAGTGGTTTTACTAATTTTCCAATGTAGACAACAAAAGGCATTATCAAAGACTTAATATGAAACAAAGGAAAAACTTAACTTGATAATACAAAACTCCGTAACCTTTATTTTTTGTGATCTAACGTCTCAAATAAATGGATGACTTAAAACAAATAACAATTGAATTAATAACTAAAACAAGAATTGATCATTTATAAAAACTTGATAGCTGGTAAAATGAACATTAAACAAAAACCCAAACTCAAGATCTTCAATTACCACATCAATAGAAATGATGAGTCCAAGAATTCTCCTCACCTTCTAGATTAAGGACAACATTTAAATCCAATTTGAGTAACTCGAGCAGAACAAAACTCACTAATTCTATTTTAAATTTCTCAACCCACAACTTCATTGCCAACTTTCGCTCCAACATGTGTTATCTTAGTGGTATTTCTGAGTTAGAGTGCACGGTTTTATATATTTGTATCCATTATATTCTTTATCGTTTAATGCTTGAATTTATTTATGGAGATCTTTAAATTCCTCGAATTTATTCGATCTGCCCTCAGCATGCTCACATTGGTGATCAATTTGTCAATTATTTTTTCTATACTAGTGGAATCATAGGGACATAGTTCTCCACTTGGTGAAAAGAGCATAAAACAAACATACATTCCGATCTGAGTTGAAAGCTTATATGCATCATGAACAAAGTCTTTTTCCTTTCCGAGAAACTAACAGTGTGTACTTTATCAGACTCAATCAACTTCAATTCAAGGTAAACAAATGATTGAAATAAATTTGTCTTGAGTCTGAGAAAGCATGCATCACTACAAGAAAAAGGCTTAGTAGGGACCAATAAGTAAGGACAAGTGAAAAATCAGGTCCCCATAGGTATATCTATAAAGACAAGATTTTCTACTGGTCCCTAATTCTTGTTAAATTAGGGAAGAGAGCAAAACTGGTCTAAAAAATAATAATTATCTAGTCCCAAAAAGAGCAATGAGAGTTGGGCTCAAATCGAAATAACAAGTTAAAAAATATTTTATTACATAATCCCTCTCTCTCTCTCTTTAATATACAATCCCTCTTTTTCTCTCCCTTTTCACAAATAAACCTCTCCTCGTCAAAAATAGGCTCTTTAAAACCCTAAATACTTTTCAATAACACTACTCTAACCCAGGTGAACCCTTTAGTTTCAGAAAGGATATTTACGAAAACTTTAAATCGAACACGATTTGTTTACTGACGGATCTGTTGAGCATGAAAACTACAAAAAAGAGGTAATTCCTTAGTTATCAACGATTTTCTTCTTCTTTTTCCATTAAACTATGTGATTTTTTTAATGATGTGTATATTGTATTTTTGTATTTTTGTGAAGAGTGGTGAGGGTTTGTCAATTTTAAATTCCAAAACTCATTTAGATATCATTTTTTTTATTTTGGGAGGTGGAGGAAGCATTCTTCATTTTGTTCTTTTAGTCATTTCGGGTTGTTTTTTATTCTTTTAGCAATTACATACTTCTCAGTTCTTGCTGATAAAATTTTTAACTTTTGTGTCAAAGATTTCTTGCTCAATTGCGATTTTGAGTATTTGGAGTTTTTTCTAAGCTTTGGGGAAGTGTGTTGATTTCACTACTCCTTTGGGCGTTTCCTAATCAGGTAAATATGTTCATCCTTTCCTTAATATCATTTAAAACTAGAGGAGAAGAAGAAAGTGTTGGTAGTAACAGTGTGGAGTTTTAAATTTTTCTCTAGCTTTAATTAATCATTCTTATAATGTGGATGACATAACTAATGGCTTGGTTTATGTTGCTAGCTATTAAAATACTAGCATAATTATTATCTCATTGTTTTATGTCTAGGTCTGCTTATTTATTTATCAAATGCCTATATATTAGAAAGGAATTTGTAGCCACAAAAGTGATTTGTCACCACACGGAGTTCAGTTCTATCAAATTGTAGCCATCAAAGTTGAAGAGTATCTACGAATTCAAGTTTGTATCCTTGATTGCAGTGAACTTGAAATTCTTCTTATGAAATTGAGGTTAGTTTATTAAGCAAGGAACTAAAATTCATCCTTTAATTTTAGAATTATGGATTGTGTATAGAGTATATACTATGTAGTTGTACACTGTTCTAGTTTTGATTTTGGTTTTCTAGGATATGAACTGAAATTCATCTTTGCTCATTCTACTGTGATGAAATTCAGTTGGAAAGTTGAATACCACCTCTTATTACATATAATTGAATTAGAGGTTATGTTAAATTCCCATTGTTGACGATAATAGGAGCTTCATCTTGAGTTGGGAAAACTAAACTATGAGTTGAGTGAAATAGCTTCTCTAATTTTCATTGGAGTTCTAATTCATTGTTTCTTATATATAACGGAATGATGCATAAAAATAAAAAATCTGAAAAACAGAGGGTCAAAAATTTAGTGTTGATTTCCGAAGGGAAATGATTATTGAACGATCTGAAAAACAAAGGGTCAAAAATTTACTATTGATTTTTTAAGGGAAATGATTATTGAATATTGGACTACTTGTATAATTGTTTAGATTTTTCTCTCAAAGAATGATTTACTAATTCAATAATTGAGGTACATTTAGAGCTGAGAATTGATAAATATTTTTATTAAAAAAATTGATTTGTAGCTTCTGTTTCATAATCACTTGATAGCTTCTTAAACTTAGAGCTGAGAATTCATTAACAACATTTGTTTGAGAATTGATTAATTGCTTCTGTTTCATAATTGGTTAATGCTTCTGAAACTTGGAGCTGAGAATTGATTAATAGCTTTTGAAATTTACTTTTAAAATGGTGCTTTGTAAGACTATGATTAAAAACGTGACTTTATTAACTAAT
>JAJOOR010000367.1:0-109617 GCA_036250505.1 Solanum acaule
TTCACTTGGAAATTTTGGATTTTGATACGGTTGCTCTAAAATTTGGGTTAGACTCATTTCCCACTCAATTTGACCCCCTAAACAAGAATATGAAGTCGGATTTTCGAAAAACGAAATGGATTTTTTTTATATATAGCTAAACAAGTTTTCGGTAACTTCCGAAGCACATTTTTTAGAACTTTTTGGGTCATTTCAATAACCACCCACGGTGGTAGGTAGTCCTACAACAAAGTTCATAGTGATTTGTTCCCACTTCCAAGTAGGGATAGGATTCCTCTGAGACATACCTCCAGGCTGCTGTTGCTGACACTTAACCTGTTGGAAAGTCAAATACCTCAAAACAAAATCTATGATATCTATCTTCATACCGCACTACCAATAGTGTTGGCTCAGGTCATGATACACCTTTGTCTCACTCGGATGGATGAAATATCGAGAACAATGGGCCTTCTCAAGAATCAGCCTGATCAACTCGCCCACCTTGGGCACACAAATCCTGCCCCTAATCCTCAAGACACCATCAGAATCAAGGAAAGCCTCATTGGCTTCCTCTCTCATCACTTTGTCTCGAATAAGACATAGATTCTCATCATTAAACTGACGCTTATGAATCTGCTCAACTAAGGAAAAATGAGCCTCAATAAAAGCAATAAAACCCCTCGTCTCCTCAAAAATTTTCAACCGGATGAGATTGTTGGTTAACCTCTGAACATCTCTAGCCAATGTCCTCTCCTCCACACTAATAGCGGCAACAAATTTCATACGAGAAGTCTTCCTACTCAAAGCTTTGGCCACCATATTGGCCTTCCCTAGGTGATACAAAATGGTGATGTCATAGTCCATCAATAATGTAAGCCATCTGTGTTGCCTTAAGTTCAGATCCCTAAAGATATAATGAAGACTCTGATGATCTGTGAAGCCCTCGCAATGAACTCCATATAGATAATGTCATCATAGCTTAAGCACAAACACTACGACTGCCAACTCTAAATCATGGGTAGGGTAGTTCCTCTCATAGGTTTTTAACTACATAGAGGCATATGCAATCACCTTACCCTTATGCATTAGAACATCACCTAACCCTACTCTAAAAACATCGCAATAAACAATGAAGTCTACACCCTCTTCGGGTAAAGTCAACACATGAGCCAACGTCAACAAGGTCTTGAGCTTCTGAAAGCTCTCCTCACACTCATCCAACCATGGGAAGCTCACATTCTACGAGTTAATCTAGTTAAATGAGATGCAATAGTGGAGAAGCTCTGACAAATCGCCAATAATAGCCTGCAAGTCCCATAAAATTATGGATCTCAGTAACCAATATATGTCTGGTCCAACCCCTCAATGCCTCAATCTTAGTTGGATCTACCTGAATACCCTTTTTGGACACCACGTGTCCCAAGAATGCCACAGAATCAAGCCAAAACTCACACTTTGAGAACTTGACATAAATCATTTTTTCCCTCAATCTCTGGAGTACAATCCTTAAATGTCGATCGTGATCCTCTTTGGTCTTGGAGTACACCAAGATATCGTCAATAAACACTATCACAAAAGAATCCAGATAAGGTCAGAACGTTTTGTTCATCAACTCCATGAATGTTGCAGGGGTGTTAGTCAAACTGAAAGACATCACAAGATACTCGTGCCCATAGCGGGTCCTGAAGGTTGTCTTAGGGATATCTATACCCTAATCTTCAACGGGTGGTAACGAGACCTCAAATCAATCTTAGAAAATAGAGATGCACCGTAAAACTGATCAAACAAATCATCAATATGAGGAAGATGGTACTTTTTCTTCACGGTCACCTTGTTCAACTGCTCATAATCAAAACACATACTCTGGGATCCATCCTTCTTCCTCACAAATAACACATGAGAACCCCATGGAGAAACACTAGGGCAAATAAACCCTTTACTCCACAAATCCTACAACTTATCCTTTAATTCCTTCAACTCAGTTGGAGCCATACGATAAGGAAGAATAGAGATAGGCTTGGTGCTTGGGTTTAAGTCAATATCAAAATTGATATCCCTGTTGGGAGGAAAACTTGGAAGACCAGTAATAGGACAAACACCCTCTATCAACCAATATCTAAGCTAGAATTAAGGAGATAACTCTACTAGGGTAAGAGCCACTAGCACCCGTCCACTCAACTCGCGGGACACCCGACATCGCTAAGGTCACACTCTTAGCATAACAATCAAGAATAACATGATACAGAGAGAGCTAATTCATACCCAAGATAATATCGAAGTCTACCATCCCCAAGATGATCAAGTCTACCCAAGTAACATACCCAGCCAAAGAAACAAGACAGGATTGATACACTCGATTCACCACTAAGGGCTCACCTACTGGTGTAGAAAAATGAATAGGCACATACATGCAATCAAACATCATATCAAAACTAGCAGCAAAATAGGTAGACACACATGAGAAAGTAGATTTTGGATAAAACAATACAGACGTAGGTTGATGGCCAACTGGGACAATACATGTGATCACAACATCAGAAGTCTCGGCCGCAGGCCTCTCCGAAAAAGCATTAAAACTGGCCCTCATGTCCACCCACAGTCTGAGTTGAACCTCTACCTCCACCCTGCAGATCTTGAGTACCCCTACCAGAAATCCTGCCACATCTACCAGACTGAACTCTACCTCGACCCCTGGACGGACACGCTGAATCTCTAATTTGAACAGCTGAATAAAAATGTTGAGGTCCTGAATAAGTCTCTAGAGGGCACTGTCGTACCGGATCTCCATACACAAAGCAAGATCTCGACATATATAAATGTTGTTACAAACTAGACGAACTACCATGGCCACTTCAGCCAGAACCATAAGACCCTCGAGCTCACTGTCCACTCTCAACTGCTGGCATAGAAGCATGAACTGGCCCATGATGCTGAAAAGAACTACTACCTCTATATGAACCTCTGCCTCAAGATGAGTGTCACGACCCGAGTCTACACCCTGGACGTGGCCGACACTTAAGAACCATTGATGGTCCCCAAGCGAACCCTCATCCTGGCTGACTACAAGTGGAAGACTAACTTAAGCATGCAAAAGCTTAAAACTGAATAAAATTCAATAAACTCAACTTAAAATTTTTAACTCAAATGAACAACTTAGAATAAAAATAATATATTCAAGTTTCCATAAAATAGGCAACTTAAGTCTTTAAAACATTTAATAAAATAAATGAATAATACAGACTTCTCAACTATACTGACTATCTATGAAGCCTCTAACTGATAAAGATGGAAGTCGGGACAAGACCCACGACATCCTGACTAAACTGAAAAGTAAATGAAATCCTCCAGAAACAAGGAGGCTCACCATAGCTAACTTGAACTTCCGGATGTATCAACGAAGCTCATGTTGATGATCCTGAATACCTGTGTCTGCATCATGAGAAGATGCAGGCCAAATGGCTCAGTACGTGGAATGTACGAGCATGTAAGAGGAATTATAAAGCATAAACATAAGCTTGAACTTTGATAAAAAGGAAACATATTTACTTCTTCTCAACTCACTCAACTCAAAGAAACATAGCTCAACTCAATGATTAGATATTCAACTCAGAGGTATACTCAAGGTTAAGATACTCAACTCGCAAATACGATATTCGATTCTAGGTACTCAACTCAATATAAAGCAACAATACACATGCAATATATAGAAAGCTTTATAAAACAGTAAAAACAACTTAGTTCATTAAAGAAAATGTAATAACAAACTCAACTTTACTTATATAATAAAGTAATATAGTTTCTGTGGCAGTTTCTCTAACCGACAACCACCACTATGAGCCTAAGTGGCGATACAACGGCTTGCCCACGCTGCCAGAACTGTCCTATACTTTGCCTTCATATAGAACGCTTAACTTATGTGATCATCTAAAAAGTATGACCCATTAATACCCATGATGGCTACATGGTTTATGGAGACTTGAGTTAATATGAACTCGCATCCCCATATCGGTGCTCAATACTACTCCCAAAAAGATACTTAGCTCATATGTTTTAAAACAACTTCTTTCTTTGGTTTGAGATAATTACTCAAAACTTAGCTTAAAAGCTCTCTTGGAATTGATGTTCCCTTTCTTGCTCAAAACTCTTTTAGAAATCTCAGTTTCCTCTCATCTTAAATATGAAAACATTTACTCTTGGGAATAGTAGTTCCCATATATCATTTTAAAGAAACTGAACTTTACTCTTACTCTTTACTCAACTCAAAGCTTAAGTCTTAAAACAAAGTTAAAACATTTGTAAAAGACTTCTTAAAATATGGTTCGTGCCGAATTATGGACGTGAACGACTCGATGCAAGGTTTTCAATAACCATAGATAGAACTCAATACTTGGAACTCAAGAACTTCAATAATACTACTAATTTCAAGAATGCTCAATTCAGATGGTTTATGCGGAATTATGAGCATGAACTACTCAACTCAAGGACTTAAAAATACTTCTCATCTCAAGATTGTTTGACTTATAGTGTTCATGCGGGATTATGGGCATGAAATGTTCAACTCAATGACTCAAAGATACTTCTCAAAATGGATTAGTAACTCAACACTTAAAGGCTTAGAACTTGAAGATACCACTTCTCTGAAGGATGCTCAACTTACGAAGTTCATGCGGAATTATGGGCATGAAACAACTCGACTCAATGGTCTACATAACAATATGGAACTCATGTATACAACTCTTCTCATTCTCTTACTTGCTTCCTCAAAAGTTAGTTCAAATCAATAGTTGATCTCAAAGGGTTCACAATCGAACTCAAAGGCTTTCTTGAACTCTACCCTTAACACTCTCTTGAATGTGAATTATGAATTCAAGAGTTATGGTTCATGATATGAAATATATAAATGATAGTGTAGACTCATAAATACATTATCCTCACTCTCATGCTCACTTACTCGAGTCTTGAAACAAATTACTAGAAGTTGTAGAAGACTCCACAAAAGGACTTTCTTAGAATGTTCGAAAGAATTCTCAAAACTTAACTCTCAACTCTACCTTGAATTTGAATTATGAATTCAAGGTTATTATCATGTTAGGAATGATTTTAGGTGTTTAGAATTAGCTTAGAGTAGTTAGAATCGAAAAAGAGTGAAGGTACCCTTCGAAAGAACTCAAACGGAGCAACCGATTGCAAACTGGAAGGGGCAGGAGACCCTGGGGCTATGGGTGGCGCGGAGCGCCAGACCCTAACATTCAGAGCCTACTTTGGGGTGCTCTGGCTGGCATGACACGCCAGGCCCCAACCCAGGAGACTCGACAAAATTATTTGCTCGTTTTCTCACCCTAATTCGCCTCGAATCGAATGGTTTCTTCCCCAATCACTTGGATTTGATTACTTAACATACAACACTCTAATCTACTCAATATATCCCTTAAAAAACTCACTTTTATCTCAAGAAATCATCCAAAATCCAACACAACAAGATTTAGAATGAACTTCAAGAACACCTATCAAAAACTCATCAAGAACTCAAATCTTTCAACTTCAAGAATGAAATTTGCGCAGAAATAACATGTTTGGCGTGTGGGTGAACAAACCCAACACTATGGAAGCTTACATACCTCTTAGGGATCAAACCCATGGCGAAAATCTTCTACAACACGCAAGAATCTCAACGAACGCTTGATCCTCTCCTCTTTTCTCCTCTTTTCTCCTCTTTTCTCTTCTGGAACTCTCAACTAATACCCTAGGCGTATTGTAGGATAATAAAACTGAACCTAATAGGATTAGACCCTTAAAACCTTACTAAAAATGAATTAAATCTGATTTGGTAAGGAAAAGACCAAAATACCCCTTACTATTTTCGGTAAACTTTCCTTAACTGGGCAGCCTAACTTCAAAAGGTCATATCTCACTCATCTGACCTCAAAACTTAGCAAACTCGGCGGTGTTGGAAAGATAATTCAAAGGTCTTTCCTACGGTATCTTGTAGCACATCTAACTCATCCTGTGCTAGGAGTTATGATCATTTCAAGTTGACCCAAAACTCATAACTTGCAAAATTTCAGATTTTGCTATTTCCAATTTAGTTCTTTTTCTAACTCAAGGTGCTACATCTAGTGAACTACACTTAAGAAATTTTAATTCCTTCGTAAAATCCTTCTCACAACGAACGATGGTTCAAGTCTTAGCTCAAAAAATTTCTGGGCTGTTACAATGAGGCACCAAATTGACCAAATAATCGGGCTCTCTTGGGCTCCCCAAACTTCATTAAAACCATCAACTCTGCCTCATTGGCGGTGCTCACAATGTACTGGAATGAAGCCCCATTTCTAGGTGCTCTCAACAAATAAGATCTGACAGAAAAAGTCAACCATCTCAAAACCCTGCGGACTCTCTCTACCTCATCTAGAACAATATTCATAGCATGCCTAGAAAGCACACAGAAACGGGCCTCATACTCGATCACAGACAAACTACCTTGATTCAAGCTCTCAAACCTCAGTCGACTTTCTTCCCTCACGCTCTAAGGAATGAAGTGGTCCTAGAGAGCACTGGAGAACACATCCCACTCTGCAAGGGGATATCCAACTGGTCTAGACCTTATAAAAGTCCTCAACCACTCTCTGACGCGACATTGACGCTAAAGTGAAACAAACCGGACACCACAAATATCCACCATACGTACTACCTCAAGTATCTCATGGTGTAAAGTCAAGAATTCGTCAGCATCCTCGCTCTTACCACCTCGAAACTAGGGTAGTTTCATCTTCTGAAACCTCTTATAACACTGTTGATCAGCCGCTGTCAGAATAACCTAAAAGGCAATATGTGCACAACAGCTGGTAAAGGAACCACTTGTGACTAGCCCACCTAATCATGAATACTAGAGTCTGTTGCTGACCTGGGGTCTGCGCCCCTACCCTCGTGTGAGCAATTGTGGCTTTGGAGAAGCCTTTCTAACTCTACCTTTGGTTGGTGCCGCTCCACGAGCACGACCTCTAACTGGTGCTACTCCATGAGCATGATCTCTAGCTTGGGCCTTACCTCTACCCCTAGCTATGGTCTCAACAATAACCTTGTGGACCACCTCCTTTCTACCACTGGAAATTGAAGCTCAGGTCATTGACATCTGACAAAACAACATATGGCAACTCAACACTAGTGCAGGTAACCATGCACAATAAGAAGGGATGAATAAAAGAAAGTTTCCTAACTATCTTTGTACCCTCTTGAAGATAAGTACAAACGCTCCATACCAATCCTCAAGACTCTACTTAGACTTAGCATGTACACACGTGTGATACGAACCTGGAGCTCTGATGCCGTTTGTCACGACTCAAAAATGGATGTAATGACACTTGTCTATTTCCACAAACACAAGTGTTAGTCTCAACCCAACTAAAATGAAAAAAATTGCGGAAATATAAAATAAGAACAAGATAAAGTGAAAAACTTATTCTTTTTATTGAAGTCCCTAAAATCTGGTTGTCACCTGTACAAGCCACAAAATACATAAAGTGCGGAATTGAAATAATTACAAGTCTCAACATTTGTTTCTCAAATAGAACAAAGTATAAAGACAGGGAAAAAAGGTCCTGCCAAAGTGACAAGTGGCTACCTCTCAAAATCCTTGATAAGCCTTGAACTCAGAAGAAGAAGAAAGAGATCACACAGGTTTGGGCTCGGAACCTACACAAGTGTATAAGTAAGGGGTGAGTACCAATAACACGGTTCCCAGCAAACAATCTAATAAAAAAGTCATCTAGATAGAAATCAAATACCCCTTACACTCCAACAAAACCTCCTCAAACTACAACCAGCACAAAAATCAACCCAACTTATCAATTTTATAATACACAACTCACAAGGCTAAATAATCACAATTCTATAATCGCAATTCAACTATGAAATGAAGGAAGTAAGTCAATCTCAATGTCAAGTAGATCAATCACACGTAACAAGCATATCAATCACAATTAACAAGTAAGTCACACATAAGCATCAAAATGCACCAAATCACAATAATCAATCTCTTGCTGGAACCATTTCCCATCGGCTTTATATCACTAGCCGGAATCATTTCCCATCGTCTTTATAGCACTCACCAACAATGACCTCGACATCAGAAGCACTTGCTGGAAAAGATCTCGGCATCATAACCACTACAAGTCTCATCATGGTGTTCAATAATCAAAGCACACACGCAATATCACACCACATGGAAGAAAAATAACTCATGCAATTCAATTCCACTTTCATGCTATCAAGCATATCATTAATCAATCAGTAAGGATCACAACAATGCAATTCACATCATCATGTTTATCACATAGCATTTTCAATTTCAACCCCTTTTGATTCATTTAGATTTACCAAGTGGACAATTTAACCCTTCACCGCATCCCTATTACTCCCAACACAAAAATAACGAAGGGAATACACGAATTCTTGTAGAATACAAGTTTTAGGAGATCACTTACCTTAAATCACACAATTAATCACTCCAAGAGTTGAGTATTCCCCTTCCGAATAACTTTCAAAGCCACATAATTTATAACAACCAAGTATTAATAATAAATCTCTGGAAACAACAATATCCACATCAATTACTTTGAAAAATGAGTCAATCAACTCCAAATCCAATTCCAAAATAAGGTTTGAATCTGAATTCATTACTTAAAAACATTACTCAAGGCTTTAAGAACTCATTGGGAAAAACCATTTCAAAAAATGACTCAAAAACAGTTCACGATCTCCATTTTAGTTAAGAACTTGAGTCTTTGAAAAAAACCTTGTCATTTATCAATCAAATCCCAAATTTTGATGTTAGAAATGAAGGTTTAGGATCATGAAAGCTTACCCAAATGATTTACCACAAGAAATCCTTTCAAAAATTGCCACCGAGAGTTTCTGAAGCTCAAAAATGGAAAATGGGGCTTAAACCCCAAAAATAGAAGGCAAACCCTCTCAAGTGTCGCTTTTGTGAATCAAGTTCTACTTAATCGAACCCCGAAAAAGTTGTGGGTCTCACTTTTCCTAACCCTGCCCAAAAAGCTAGTCTCGAATTTGCGAACCAGGTTCCGCTTAAGCGATCATTGCTAAAGAGAGGATTGTAGCACCAGAGGCCAACACACGAACATCAAAAGGACCCTCGATATTCATCGGTACCTCGTGCACACAATCCACATGCAAATAAATTATACTCGACATTTAGGACTCAATGAAACTTTCAAAATAAGAATTCGAGTTCTCCTTGACTCGACATCCGTAAAAACCACAAGAAACTAACTCAACACCTAAAAGGCTAAAACAAGCTCGAGACCTCTCAAAAATCGACCAAGACCTCACCTAGGCCTAAAATCATTCCCGAAATCCAACGGAACTAATGCCGATCTGAGCATCCAAACTCCAAATGTTGACCAAAGTCAACCCAAAGGTTAAATTTCCATAATTTCATAACTTAGGACCTCAAATCCTCAAAAGACTTTGAATTTGAAAATGACAACTCCCACAACTCAAATTTCATATTTCGGGATTGATGGAATCGACGGAATTCCATTCCGACACTCGAAACTCCAAAAGACCATGAATAACACTTTCTTAATAATATTAACCTTCCAAACTCAAGTCTTACCAAGTTCTCCACTTTTAACTCAAAGTTTAAAACCAACTTTCAAAACTAATCATAAAAGACTCGGGTGCGATCACGGGAGGGGTAAAATGGTAAATTCATGAAACTTTCCAAAAATGACTGACCGGATCATTACACTTCTTCTCTAAAATATCTCTATTAGAGATCAATTACAACAAAAACTCTTTACAATATGTCACTCAAATCACACCAAGTCTTTTTTAGATTGATTATCTGCATTTTTTTCAAAAAAAAATTGAGGGCTTCTACATTCTTTATCTCGTAGTTGGATACAAGTTTTTTTCTTTTTACAAATTTTGTATTTTGTATTATATTTCAATTGGTAAGAGTAGTTCATTCTCAAAAGAGAAGATATGTAGAAAGTTGCGAAGACTACAATGATAGTGTGAACCCCTTGGAGAAATTAATTGTTAAACTGAAAAATGATGATGAGTTTGAAAATTGTCAATTGTAGGTATTAATGGATAAAAATTTTGATTTAAAAGATTTTCTACTTACAACATAGATTTCTACACATGCAAACTCACCTCGGTATTCAAGTCGAAGAAGCATTTGATGCTTATTTAATATGGAACATGAATTCGTATACATTGAGACATAACTCTATAACAGTCTAATGTGTACATCTTCAAACTGAATGTATACGCAGTTGAAAGTATGTACACAAACTTGATTTTATTTATCGAAGTATTTTATCAAAATGTAATATATCTAATACACATCAATAGCTACAAAATATAGATATGTATACTAATAATGTATACAAACAAAATATAAGTAATGTAGACATTATCGTGCAAATGTATACTTGATTAAATGTATACATAATCGCAAGTATTCATAAATACATGCTTATATAAGTACTGAACGTTTAATACTAAGTTTAGATCATTGAAACTGAATACACAAACAAGATATGAAAATATATATTGTATACATTATAGTAGGGCTGTTCAAAATCGAACTGAAACCGATAACCCGAATCGAAAAAAAGTTATTGGTTTATCAATAATGGGTTATTGATTTAGCGGTTCAGATAACGGTTTTGATTCTTTTTGTTATCGGGTTATCGGTTCTTAATGGTTTGAAGTTTTTTCTTAATGGGTTAACCGATATCTCGTTAGTAAATTAAATAATTATATTTATACCATTTTGTATATAAAGTCCTTGACTTATAGTTTAGTTTCCTACTTTTATTTTTGGCTATCTCAAAATCTTGGTTATTCTACAATGTAAAAATGTTTGTTTTTGAGCAAGATGCAAGTACTTGTGAACTCATGTACATGATTCATTCGATTTGTCACCTTGTTTCTAAGTGTATTTCATTAATTTATTTTTGTGTCAAATCTTAACGGTTAAACCGATAGCCCAATAACCGATAAATCAATATCTTAATGGTTCTATAACAGTTTAACATCTCTACAAACTGATAACCAATAAGTCAAACCAATATACTTCAAAACTGAACCGAACGGACTGATACGCAGCCCTACATTATAGTGCAAACATATACCTGATCAAATATATTTTAACCGAATATTAACAAATTTATAGTATGTATACACTAATCAGAAATATCTCATAGTCTACAATTAATATAATACACATCTACATAAATTTTATAAGTACTATACATTAATTGAGTATTAAAAATATTTTTTTTCCTATTTTTTAATGTGTTGATTAAGAAGTATTTCTTTTTAATCCTTAAAAGTAACATCTACTTTTTTAATAATTTGAACTTCACCTTAACACAGTTTTGAGGTGTTTGCAAAGTAAGTTGCATAGGGAAATGATCAGATATGTTCTTCTTTGTTCTATAGTATTGAATCCCTTAATTGTGTAAGCACAATTTGTTTCCCTTTGATTAAACAGTGTAACTTGAATCATAATCCTACTATTAGGAGCTGTCATGAGATGAAATTGCTTAATTCTTGTCCATTATCATTGATTTTAAGGTAATACCCCTCCCTTTTACTTTTCATTGCTTAATCTAGTTTCGTTTCCGTAATTATTTCTTGATTGGAACCTCAAAGTTCTTAATTTTTTAATTCTTCAAAGTGTGCTTTTCATACCATTTGAGTTCTGATTATACTTCTATCTTCACCCAACTCAGGGGCATGTGATCCTCACCTTGAAAAGAATATAATGATGGAGCTAATTTTTCGTTTTGTTATCCTACTTCGAGGGTCAATTATTTTGGCCTATTGTTTGGTCCAAATTTTGTGACATAGATATGAGTAATGTTAGTTCCGTATTGACGTGTAGTTTCTATTTTCGATAGAGTGAAAGTATTTTCAGGCCCTTGGGAAAAATAATTTCCCAAGTAGTTGTTGAAGTGCGGTTTTCACTCTAAAGGTAGGTTACGATTTTCTTCTTTAGGGTGAAGTTTTAGGGTTCTATGATCCTTAGGTTTGATTTTAGCCATTTTTGAGACTTTAGACTAGTAGTTTAGCCTTAAGCCTTAGTTTAGGTTGATACTTGGTTGGTGTAAAATCCTTAAAATGCTTTTAGATGACTTATACTTAGTTTTAGATGCGTAGCTTTGACTTGGTTGGTATAAAGCTTTACCTACCTTTATTGTGCTGCCGATTTTTAGTATAGTTGCATTATATTATGTTAGTACTATCTCGTGGTTTGGTAATCATACTACACTTCTGTATCATCTTTTTCTGATGCATCACCTAGTACATTCCATCCTCTTTGACTCCTGATCATCAGAGGCCATCGCTGTTTGGATCATGGTGAGCTCTAGTGTCCGTAGACTGCTACTTTCCCTCTTCTATATATTTTGTATCATGCTTAGACATGATTCTTGTATATCGTCCCTTTCCCTATATGCCATTCACTTGTCATAGGTATTTGGCAAAATATGTCATTCACTTGTCATAGGTATTTGGCAAAATATGTCATTCACTTGTCATAGATCCCCTTGGTTCTATCACATGAGAATTTATATTGGGAAAAGGCACAAATTCCCCTTCAAACTTGTACCGAAAAGTCAGTTACACGCTTCAACTATTATCACGACCTATTACACACCTTTACTACTTAAAAGTGAATTTATGAATTATTCACTTGTGAATTCATTTGATGTTGTATAAAAAGCTAAAAGTGCTAGATTGCAAATTACAATTTCATATTATGTTTATGATATTTATATTCTAATAGTTTCCCATCTTTACTATTTGATTCATTTAACCATTTTCACTTGTCAACTTGTTATTTTGTTTATTTTGCATAAGTTTATAACAGTTTATGTTGTATATGCACTAATGTTCCTATGGTTGATGGAGATGTATTTTCTAGTGCTAACATATGTCTAGTGCCTTTCTGGCTATATATATGTCTATAGTTTGGGTATATGTTAGGGTTCAATCCTGATCAGTTTTCAGTTGCACAATTACAACTTTTTTAGAGGCAACCTAGGCATTATGAGGTTGTCATATATACACAGATAAATAAATAAATAAAATATTAATATAATGTTAACATGTTGAGTTAAATATAATTCAAATTATCAAGCAAAATAAATTAAAAAACTATTCCACAAATAAAATCACTACATTAGGAAAAAAAAAATCTCTTTTTAATCCTGCACAATATTATTATTACCTATTTCTAATAATATGTAAAATAATATATAAAATATAAATAATAATATATAAACATATATAACATAAAAAGTTTATCATATAAAGATAAAAAATAAAATTCTTGAATGAAACTTAAAAACTTATTAAATATGTTCATAATTAATAAGAGATATATTGGTAAATATGTAAATATGTAAGGGATATTTTAGTCTTCAAAAAAATAATTTTCTGCTTCTGCTTTTTTTAAGAAGCAGAATTTTTTAGCTTCTTCCCAACAGCAGAAAAACTGCTTCTGCTTCTATTTAAAACACTTTTGAGGGTTTGCCAAACACTTATTTAAAAAAAAAAAAACACTTTTGGCCTCCCAACAGCAATGTCAAACATACTCTTACCTCACTATAATGACCACATTCTTATTAATTTATACGCAGTACTTAATATTTTGATTTTAATATTAAAATGTATAAACACCAGCACTTTGGCTTGCCTACACAATTTGTGAATTCCTTTTGGTTAAAGACTTTGATTTGATTTTGGTTTTCTTCATAGGCCTATCTGAAACAAGTGATTTCCTTTTTTATGTGCTTACCACATTATGCTCGCACAATATGCAAGAGTTTATTGTTTTTGTACTTAAAAGGCAAACATGTAGTATAAGCGTATTGTCACTAAACTTGTCAAAAGTAAGCTTCAATTGTCAATATTCTACCTGTAGGGAAAAGTTGGTAGATAAATTGACACATAATGGTACGGTAACATGATAAAAAGTAAAAAAATAGAAGTAGCAAATTAAAAAATAAAGATCACAAAATAATAGTCGTAATATGCATAGTTGACAACAGTGTCTATTCTAGAAAAATAATATTGCTACTGATGTAAGTAACTCATGAATTTGTTAAGACATAATGTTAGGTATTTTATTGAGAATAGATGGGTTAAAACTCCTTAAACTATCATCATTTTGCAGTTTCATATTTAAAATCTTTGGAGTTTCTGTTACTCCCCTTCATTATAACTCCCTTTAGATTAAAAAAAAATAAAATTATTTAATATGAATTTGTATATTGAACTCTAGATCTGCCAATGATATACTATGGAAAAATTCAGAGATATAGGGTGTGTTTGGTATGAAGGAAAATGTTTTACTAGAAAATGTTTTCATAGAAAATAAGTTGGTCCTAATTTTTTTTGGTTAGTGAATGGTTAGATAATATCTTTATTTTTAGCAAGATAGTAGAAAATACTTTTTAGAAAAATAGTTTCAAACCTAGAAACAACCTCGATAATCAATTCAACATACGACTCCGACCCGAGATCCGAGACCTGATCCCGACCCGAGATCCAACCCCGATCATGATTTGAGACCTGATTCTGATTTCGACTCAAGACCCGAACCCGACTCGACACCCCAACCTAAGACCTGATCCCTACCTCGACCTCGATCCACACACCTAAACTAGACACCCAATCTCGATACCAACCTGACCCTTACCCGAGACCCTGACCCGAGAGACCCGACTGAGACATCGACCTGAGACCTGACCCCAATCACCAACGTTGATCCAACCTTGGCACATCGACACTTGACTTCTCCAAAACACTAATTCGACATTGACAACTGAATCGACACCCAACACAAAAATCGAGACTCAATTTTGAATCGGGACCTAATCCCAACCTTGTATACAACTTTCAAAATAGGATCCTTCTTCACCATTGGATCCTTACATCTGATCCTGACAGCTGATGTGTGAGGTTCAAAATAATTTTGAAAATATTTTCCCTAATTACTTTTTAAAGGAAGTTATTTTTCATAAATTTGAAGAAAATAAATTGATTCGAAAAAGTTTTTTTTCCGAAACATTTTATGCTTACCAAACATGAGAAAATTAAAAAATATCTTCATACCAAAGTCCAAACACAGCCATAATTACTGTTAGAAGGACAAAAGGCGTACAAAATGTTAAGAATTTGAATATGTAAAGAGACTTACTTGTGACGCTTCCTCGAAATTTCATTTCTTTGAATAAACCAAAGAAAGGTTGGTTTAAAATCGTTGTCCAAGAGTTATTCTACAATGTGATTTTATTCTAGGTGTTGAACTGCTAAAAGCAATAAGTATTGGTACTTGATAGAGATACATATTTCCTTGATGTGAGCTTCTCTCTAGAGATATGCCATGATAATAATCTTTACGTCCAAAGATGGTCGTGGTGGAGTGGTAAGTATTTCTTTATTTTTAATTAGATATCTCGACTTCAAATCCTCCTGGATATGGAGTCGCCTTTGTTAGAAAACGTTTTATCCTTCAATGTGAGAATCTCGATGCAAATTCAAATTTAATCGAACACCAATACAGTTACTGAACATCAAATAAAAAATATAAAATATAAAAATGAAATAAAAATAATCTTTACACGTGGAAGGCATGAACCAACTATAGTATGGTCCCATATTGTGGAGAAACTTGATAATGACTCATCATAACGACTGCTTTTTAATAAATTAAACCATGTGGATGACATTAATTGAAGGAAAGATCAAAGAAAAGAAAGCTACGTGTGGAAATGTTTTTTCCTTGATCCTCATATATACTACATATATAGGAGCCGTGCTAGTATGACCCCAATATATGTTATTTTTCATGTCTCTCAATTTATATGATACACAAGAATTTGGAGACTCAATTATAAGTTGTTAATTATTGTAATTTATAGTATTTTTTACGTCATTTACAAAATTTGGAGAATTAATTAATTTTTATATGGATTTTAATTATTTTAAATTATTAATTCTTGTGATATATAGTGTATTTTATTATGTAATTTAGTAATATATGTTACTCCCTATTTCTTAATTTATGTTGCATTGGTAGAACTTCTAGAGTCAATTCATTTTTTACATATATTTTTTTAACTATTTTAAGTTTTAAATTATTGTGATTTATAGTACTTTTTACATAATTTTCGAATAATATATAACATAATAGTTTAACATGTTAATAATTGTAATTTATAGTACTTAAAAAGTAATTTTCAAATATATGATAGATTGGAATGAAAAGTAAAACAAAGAGAATATCAAAAAAAAAAAAAAATCAAAAATACCCTCGACTAGAGGCATGTCAACAAACAAGTGCTTGCTTCTAGCCAAAGTGGGTCCCACATTCGGCTAAGTACACATTGAATTTAGTTAATTATCGGTGTATAGGGAGATGACGTCATCTAAACCTAGAAATTGAAATCATTGAATTTAGTTAGACTCGCACTTAAAGAGTTTATTATTTGTGTACTTAGGGGTAAACATGTGGTATGAGCGTATAATATCTAAAGTTATCAAAATTAAGCTTCACTTGTCAATGTTTTACTTGGAAAAACTTGGTAGCTAAATTGACATTATCACTATTCAAATCGTCGTGAGTAGCACCCACACCTTTAAGTGGGAGATCACCAACTACCAATCCGAAACTTAATCCAAGCACCATTTTTTAAAACCAAGTCATGGTATAAAATAGTACGAAAACAGTTGCAAATCAAGTAAAGGATTGAGTCCCATAAACTCAATCAATAGTAAAAATATTTGTGGAAATTAACCCCTAGTAACTGACAGTCATAGTGCCAAAACTCAAAATAGTCAAAAATGGGATTGCAATCCCGGAAACTAGGAAACATAAACCAATAGTACAAAATTTTGTGTTTGAGAAGATGGACAATAAAATGATAGAAGAATTAATCCATGACAACCCGGAAGAGTAGCTTACCCTTGGATTCGAAGGTCACGATTCCTACAGTTGAGGTCTCGTATCAGGTGCCTAAATATGTCCGGTACTCCACAAGAAAAGAGCAAGTGGAGTATCAGTACATAACCATAATGTATTTGTAGGATCACACGACCAATTTCAACTATGAATCTAAACAAACAACTACAACATAGTAAACACATGCCAACACATACAACAACAATCACGAACACTTAGACTCTAGTCAAATTATCTTGAACCAACCAATACCTGGAACATGTCCCACATGATCATAATTACAAATACCAGGTCCTCTCATGGAACCAAACATACACATACCCGGTTCTCTTATGAAACCATTACATAAACTATAAGTGTACCGACGCGATACCCAACCAAACCAATGTTAGTTTTCATACTAGGTGTGGTATCAAAGCTAACCTTTGTATTCATTTACTGGCATAGTACCCGAGCCAACTAGAAATCATAAAACAATAACACTTGAAACCACAAGTAAAGTAAACAGGTTCGTTGTATGAGATTATCAACATGATGTCATTTTATATTTTTCACGACCCAAAGTACACCCTAGATGTGACATGACGTATAGGACCCCGAGAGGCTCTACACAAGAAACTTAGCATACATCATACAAGATAATATAATTTAAAGAGTTCAAAAGACAGTTTTTTGGTCAAAAGAGTTTGACAAAAAATAACGGAAGTCTAACATAGTCTCAAAGCCATTTATTACATCAAAGAGTGATTGAGACATAACTTATACATCACATACAACATCTGAAATGTAAAGACATAAAGCAATAATGAGTCTCGGTCCTCGGAAAATGAGGGCTCACTAATTTTCAATAGCTACAAAGTACTAACTAGCCATGAGTATGAGAGATAGGAGTGTCATACCCTACATTAGTGAAACAATGTAGGCAAGAGGATGCGTTAGTACATAGAATGGACCAAGTATGATAGCAATCATAAGAGTAATTAAATAATGATAAAAGGACTTTACAAGACCTGCAAAGACCAAGGTAAACCATAAGATAAAAAAACTTAGAAAACATAAATCGTGATTATGGTCAATGCAAGTTAAATCATCTTTAAAACACATGTGATATACTTATAAAAGTAACCTTAGTTCATTATTGTGGGAAGTAGCCATTAACCAACATATAGACCATGTGAGCTATAACATGGAATCTGGTGTCAATCCCAAACCAAAAGAAGATGTCCTTACTTGCCAAGATAAGAACCATAAACTTCTAGCTTAAGTGGATACACTAGCTAATGTTTATCTAAGACAATCATCCTATGGTGACACATAGTTATGTGATAGGGAGATTGCTATACTAGAAACCCGATCTCTACTACGGGAGAGCTTTCATCTCAATGCCCTCTCGGTGCTAAGCATAAATCCCACGGAATAGTCATTAATCTTAATTTGTCTTACTATCCATGGAAGGGCACATCAAGTAACCAATCCAAGCTAGAATTCATTAGAATAGCTCCTTAATACCGATTCATCTTAGGTGAAAACCTTTGAACCTTATGAATCCATTACGTGAGAAAACCCTTTCACATTCATGTTTGAGTAGTATGTGAAAAATCATTTCACAACAACAACAACAACATTGATATTTCACTCTCAAAGCATCCTTAAATCATTTTCATCAACTTCATAAAGAAACATGCACATGTTCATAAATTCATCTTAGGTAGTTCAAAACCCACATACCCACGTCATAACATCATAGTCTAGAAATCATGGGTTAGGCATGGGTTCATGGGGATTCAACTTAAAAACATGAAATTACTTCAATTCATACATAAAAGGCATAAAAATCAATTAGATCAACATTGAAAGGAACAATGACAATTGAATAACTCAAATTTGATTAGGGAATCTAACTTTACAAAATTAGGGATTTTAGGATCCCTATGGAGGAAAGAGCTCCATAGGTGAAGACTATCATACCTTGGAGTTCAAAGCTCATAAGTTATGGTGTAAATTGAGACTTGAATGGAACCCTATCTTCTTCTTCTTCTTCTTCTTCTTCCTTAGAGAGAGAAATATTTGGGAGGATGAGCTTGATTAACTTTTAGGAATTTAGAAGAGTAAATTGAATTAGGTGATTTGGGGGTTAAAAATCATTATAAAGGGATTAGGGTAGAAGGCAAAATGACGTAGTATAGGCTTATAACGATTAGGGAAAAGACCAAAAAGCCCTTAAAATAATTGTTGGACCTCCAATAACAGTTGGAGTTTCAGTAGTCCAACTACGTACCGTCCTGTCCAATCGTTGGTGGGGTTCTAGGACCATACTTTTGGACCCCCATCGACAGTTGCTATGTACGATCCGTTGGTCACTTACGGACTGTACATACCAACCGTAGGTCCCAACTTTGACCCTCAAACTTTCACCAAGTTTGAGACTCACCTATGAGACCTACCTACAACTCGTACATTGAACGACAGACCATCTTGGTGAACCGTTAAAAGGGTACTAGGACTTGACCTTTTAAAATTGTTTAACTTTCCACCTACAGATCCCACCTACGACCCATAAGTCAACCTACAGTCCGTTAGTGGTTCCGTCCATGCAGACACCAGTTTCTAGAAAACCTGAAACTTCCTTCTTTTCAAATCCGAGGTGTTACAATATTCTTCTTTATGATTTTTCCAACATGCATCACATAAGTGATATTATAAAGAAGTAGACATGCGTATACATACACAAATTGAAAAACATACAACCATCACCTACCTGGAATTAAGCTTCTTGGAAACTTTAAAGAACGTGAGTTTTCCCCTTGTTCAATGACTTGGCTTGTTCTTGGTTTAAAATAATAAATACATCCAACAATCAATCCAAAAATGACCTAAATATATTCAGATTATAATCAAATCCTAATTTTAGGTCAATTCATGATCATTCTATCTAATCTATGGCTTTTTCCACTATTAAATCAAGTCAAAACTCTCTCCCAAGAGTAATGTCCTAGATTCTAAGGCTTAAGAATCTATTTATAAGATAGAGGAGTAATGAACTTACCTTTACCGATGGATTTGATTAAAAATTGAGTAGAAACTACCTTAATTCGATCCTCTCAAATCCAAGAACAATGTTTCACAAAATAAGAGGTTTTGAGACTTTTTCTACATATACAATCCTAACTTACCCTGTTATAGCAACCCAACCTGCAATAGCGACCCCGGTATAACGGTTGTCATGTAGTTATAGCTCCTGCATAGTTCTCACTATAGTAGTGTGATGCCCATTATAGCGACTTGCATGAACTTCAAAGACTCAGAAACCCTGAAAAGCCCCTATTTTACAATATACCTTCGACCCTTGACGTCCCAAGTTATCCCTTTCATGCCAAGTTCGATTTCTGGAGTTTTACTCACTCGAATTCAGTTTCGTAAAGCCCTAAGGGTTCCTTAATGTCTTGGATACTAGAAATATATAACCCAGGCATAGACATTTCACCTACCCATTTTTGGGTAGACCTAGACCTCACCTCGATCAGATTTCGTTTGAGACTAATCTAGTTTAGAATTTGTAAGTTACTACCTAGAAAGTTTTATGGCTCGATTTCTTTCACCATTGGCTTAATCATAACAAAAAGATAGGTCATTATAATATATACTAATTTATCCATCACTCGTCCCCGTGTGATCAAACAAGAAAAAGTGAGCTAAGTAAGAAAAGAGGGTACTCTCTGAATCCTTGAACAAGTGAGGGTACTTGTCTTGCATGTCCCTCTCAGTCTCCCAAGTAGCCTCTTCAATTAGATAATGTTTCCACTATACCTTTACTGATTTGATCTCATTTATCCTTAACTTCTAGACATCCTGATCGAGAATTTCCACTGATTCCTTTTCATACTACAAATCTTTGTCTAATACTATCGAGTCTCACTTAATGATATAATCCCCATCCTCATGATACTTATTTAGCATAGACAAATGAAAATTTGGGTGGACTACAAAAAAGTTGGGTGGTAGCGCTAACTTGTAAGCTAATGTCTCCACACCATAAAAAATCGCAAACACGCCAACATAGTGAGGGACAAGCTTACACTTCTTACCAAATTTCATCACTTCTTTCATAGGTGACACCTTCAACAACACTTGTTCCTTAACATGAAAGGTCAAATCTCTTACCTTGCGATCCACATACTCCTTCTGCCTACTCTAGGCTGCCAATAACTTAGTTTGAATACCCCTCACCCTTTCCTAGGCTTCCTTAACCAAATAAACATCCAAGGGTTTCACATCACAGTCTCAAACCACTCTATGAGCGATCTGCATTCCCTCCAATAAAGTGTCTGAAATGGTGTCATATCAATGTTGGAGTGAGAACTGTTATTGTAAGAGAACTCCCATAAGGGTAAAAACAGATCTCAATGTCCCCCAAAGTTAATCACACGTGCTCTCAACATTTATTTCAATACCTAAATTGTCCTCTCCATCTAATCGTCATTTTTTGGATGGAAGGTTGTGCTAAGAGCGAGTTAAGTCCCCAACACCTCATGCAACTTACCCCAAAACTTCGAAGTCAACTGAGTGTTATGGTCTGAAATGATAGAAAGAGGCACCCAGTGCAGCCTTAGTATTTTCTTTACATAAATCTTGGCCAACTTTGAGAGTTGTAATTCATTATGACTGAATAACGTGGGTTGATTTAGTCAATTTATCTACAATGACCCAAATTGAGTCATACTTTCCCATGGTCTTAGGTAGTCCCACCACAAAATTCATGGACATCCTTTCCCACTTCCACTCATGAATATACATCCTATGAATTATACTAGGAGGCCTTTGATTTTTGTACTTTACCTGTTGACAATTTTGACATTTAAAAACATACTCTGCAATATTCTTCTTCATCCTAGACCACCAATAAAGATGCCTTAAATTCTGTTATATCTTGATCACATCCATATGAATAAAGTACTGTGAATCATTAGACTCTCCCAATACACTCTGGATCAAGTTACCAACTCGAGGAACACAAATCCTTCCTTCAAAACTAAGCACACCTCCTACATCGAGAGTGGCATTTTGGGTCTCCCCAGACACCACCTTATTTCTTAGCTTATTCCAATTCTCATCATTAAATTGCTTAGCCTTGATTCCTCTATAAAGGTGAGCTTAACCTTAATACTGGCTAATACCTCGACTTTCTCTGAGATACCCAACTGCATGAACTTAGACTTCAGAGCCTAAGTATCTCTAGTCAAGGATCTATTAGACACCCGCAAGCAAGCCAAACTTTCCATAATAATTACTATTTTCCATATCAATGTGTCTGCCACCATATTAGCCTTCCCCGGATGATATTGAATGGTGACATCATAATCCTTGAGCAATTTCATCCATTTCTTCTGTCTCAAATTCAGATCTTTCTATGTAAATACATGTTGTAAACTTCGATGATCAGTAAACACACTTAACTCGATAAAGATAATTGAGAGCAAATACTATTGCTGCCAACCCTAAATCATGGATGGGGTAGTTCCTATCATGAACCTTCAGCTATCGGGAAACATAAGCTATAACAATCATGTCCTACATCAACTCAGCACCTAAGCCCAAATGTGAAGCATTATAATAAACAATGAAGTCCTTACCTTCTATCGGCAATGCCGAGATAGGCGCTAATTAAAAGGTTCTTGAGCTTTTGAAAACTCTCGTCACACTTATTTGACCACTAGAATGGTACCTCGTCTTGAGGCAACCTGGTCAAATGCGTAACAATAAAAGCAAAGTTCTTCACAAATCTATGGTATTAGCTAGCAATATCCACAAACTTCTAAATTATGTCATACAGCTAGGCCGAATTCCATTCTTAACTACTTCAATCTTTTGGGGGTCTACCATCAGCCCTTCTTTCAAAACCACATGCCCAAGAAAGGCAACCGAGGGCATTCAAAATTCACACTTGAAAAACTTAGCATACAATTTTTGTTTCCCAGGATACCCAAAACAATACGATGATCTGCATGCTCATAATTTCCCTTGGATAGATTAATATATCATCTATAAACATGATTACAAAGGAATCCAGGAATGTCTTAATCACCTCATTCATCAAACTCATAAACGGTGCAGGCGCATAGGTTAACCCAAACGACATTACTAAGACCTCATACTGTCCATACTAAGTGATGAAGAACATTTTAGGTATGTCCTCGTGCCTAATCTTTGACTGATAGTACCTCGACCTCAGGTCAATCTTCAAACTAAAGGAGTAAAAAATCAGAAGATTTTAGTCTCCAAAAGCGAGACACAATCAAATTTCATATATGGTAGAAACCACACTGGCTTTAGTCTCCACACATATTAGAAAATTTAATTTTCTTAAGATTGTTTTTAATATGTATTACAAAATACTTAGAACATCAGCTTTGGAGAATTTTGTAAGAAATAACAAAGATTAAAAAAGATCTTTAAAACTAGAAAACTTTAAATCAGAGAATCGAAAAATGATCATAAATTATATCAAACTTTTTGAAGGAAGAAAAGCCCACTGAATGCACAATGTTTTTCCTTAAGAAAATTATTCCCCTCAACTCCCAAGTACCCAATCGAGGGTAATGGAACATATCTTCTCAAGATAGAGCGATATTACTTACTGGAGTATTGATACCTAAAATCACAGTGCCAGCGAATCACTCAACAATAGTAAAGCACACAAAAAAGTATTTGTGCAGAAGTAGAAGTTTTGAAGTTTGGAAAAAAAATTCATTGTTGAAGAAAGAGAGGAAATTTCACTCTCTATTTATATACAACAAAGAATAATATAAACATGTATTTATTGTGTCTTATCAGAAAATCATAATACTTAGAAAAGTCACAACCCCTTCATTTTCTATTCACACCATTTTAAACTCAACAATAAATACAACAACACTTACGTCCATGGTCATCTAATTAATTAAATCAATACAGATCATGTCTCCATCATCCTCCCAGAAAGAAAAAAATATGTGTGTCAACGTAGCATCTATAATCTATTCATCATGCATGTGCGATTGGTTTGTAGTTTCTTTCCTCAAGAAATGATACATACAGTTTCTCAACGTCTAAGAGTTTTGAAGACTCTAGTCCTTGTGTCTTTGTTTTTATTTAAGTTTTAGATCAATTGCGAGGGTTTGTAATCTAAACGTTTAGTTCAATTTGTTAGTGGTGTCAACTCTAGCATGAGAAAACATTTTCATGGTCCCTTCCTTATCACTAAGCCGTCAATTATTTGTTAAGAGATTTATAAGTTAATATACATATGTATTTTTAAAATTTTCTAATATACTAATATATGGTCTATGAAAAAACTATTGAATTCGTCTGAATCCCAAATCCCCACTGCTTGTGATTCTTCCCGGAAGTTTCATTCCTTTGAATAAACCAAAGGAAGGTCGGTTTAACGCGGAACTATTTTCTTCAAAATATTACAATAAAATCGTTGTCAAAGAGTTATTCTCCAATGTAATTTTCATCTAAAAACAGTAAGTGTTGGCGATTGATAGAGACATATTTGCTGGATCTAAGCTTATGCCATAATAATAATCTATGTATGTGGAAGACATGAACCAAATATATTGTATGGTCCCATATTGTGGGGAAACTTGAATAATGATTCAACAAATTAAAACGACTCCTTTTCAATAAATTGAACCAAGTGGATGACATTTAATTGAAGGGAAGATCAAAGAAAAGAAAAGAAAGCTACGTTATTAGGAGATGATTTTTTTTCTTTTCATCCACGTATATATATTAGATATAGGAGCTCGTGCGAGTACGATTCCAATATATATTATTCTTCATGTTTTAATTAATTCTCCACAAGATAAAATTTGGCGAGTCAAACAATTTTTTTATATATAATTTTTTTAAAAAACTAAGTTGTTAAATATTGTGATTTATAGTACTTTTTACGTCATTTTTGAATAATATGTGTTGCTCCCTCTGTCCCAATTTATCTGGCATACATGAAATTTAGAGAGTCAATCAAATTTTTTTATATCGATTTTAAATATTTTAAATAATTAATTTTTGTAGTTTATAGTACTTTTTACGTAATTTATTAATATATGTTACTTCTCATTTCAAATTTATGTTGCACGGATAGAACTTCGAGAGTCAATAATTTTTTCATTACAAAAAAATGCTCAATTTATGGGGGTTATTTTGTCAATTTGAGGCAGTCTTTGACCCTCACAATAAGAATTGCGGCGGTTTTTTAAAACGCTACAATTACCTTTGCCACGAGCATATTTGTGGCAGTTTTAAGAAACCTCCCTGACGACTGCCGCAAAATTACTTTTTATTTTGTGGAGGTTTTTAAGTCAATTTGTAATGGTTTATAACCATTGTTATATGATTTTATTATTTAAAAAAATAATATTTGCATGGATTTAAAATTTTCACGATATGACATAAATATTCACAAAATTTAATTTCTGGAGGTTTGTGACTGCCACAAATTGTTATATTTCTATAAAAAAAAAATTACATCAAGCCTTTATAATAATACATATAAATACTTTCTTTAATGTAAATCAAATTTTACTATACAAATTTGTAATAAAAATCTCACAAGTTAAAATTCGTGTCAAATTAAGTAATGAAAACTCATGTATATCAACTTAAACGTTACAACTTAAAATCTAGAATAGTTTCATA
The DNA here is from genome assembly GCA_036250505.1 of Solanum acaule. Lineage (NCBI taxonomy): Eukaryota > Viridiplantae > Streptophyta > Magnoliopsida > Solanales > Solanaceae > Solanum > Solanum acaule. The sequence continues at coordinate 25,667 of JAJOOR010000367.1, forward strand.
TCAAATAAACATTAAAAAGAAGTACTATGCATTTATTTGGTGACTTGAGTTGGTGTCATCCTATCTTTTTTTTCAAAGGGAAGTAAACTTGAAACCATAAAAACTTTATATGTAATTAGATAAATAAATATTGACATATACTTGTACACCTTGATACAAGAAGGAAATTGAAAATATTAATTTATCTAAAGCATAAATTCATTTGAACCTTTTGCCTTAATAACCTATCAGTGAGGTCATACTCATCAATTCAAAGACAATGTAAATATTTTTAACCTCTCACCCAAAAAAGAGTAAAATGATGTGGTTTATTTCTACCTTATATTGTTACCAATTTAAGGCTATTATATGAAATAGTTATATTTTCTCTTCCCTTAATGCATGTAAGATTACATAGATATTAAAGTACTAGAAAGCTAAAGGCACTAATATTCCATAATCTGTAAAATGTTATTGTCTAAGGTTATTTTATTTTAATAGGAAATAAACATACAAGAATAGCAAAAAAACACGAAATTGATAATTGAAACTAATAGGTGTCAATAAGAACTAAAATGATCTAAGATTTTATAGAACACTGGTCATCGTTCTTATCTAAATAAAAATTAATTGAGGCATATCTACAATCAATTAAATGACATATATAATTTTCTTTATGATATGGTGAAAATAAAAAAAGAAATCCTAAAATATATAAAAGTATGGATACATTAAGTTTAACAACTTAAAAAATACATATTTGTTTACAAATAAAATAAAAATAAAAATTTAAATTCTAGAGTATATTTTAAAATTCATGTGATAGAGAATTACCTTTATATTCACAAAAATACTACAATCCAATACCATGTTGCACAAACTTATTGCTTTGAGAATTCCACTTTTAAAAACCTACAAAGAAAAAGTCAATTAAATCAGACATACCAAAAAATTTCAAATTGAAAATAATAATAATAAAATAAGTATAAAAAAAAAACAAGAAGGGGGAGAGCAGGGTTGATGGGAAATAAATTGAATTGTGGAATAGTGGAAGTGGGGGAGATTTGGGAGTTTATTTTGTGGTGGGTGCGCGGGGGGGGGATTAATTTAGTCCTTAGCAATTTTTAATTTTTTTTTGAGGTGGGGTGGGGTGGGGTGGGGGGGCGAGGGGGCGGGGGGTAAGTGTTTTATTAGGATTTTGGTTGGACTTAGGTTAAAAGTGTTTTCGTTAAATACATATTTGGATTAATTTTGTAAAATAAAGTTAATTTTTAAAAAATAATATAAAGTAGTAATATATTAAATAAATACTAAAAGGAAGTTGAATAGATAAAGTAGAAGAAGAATATTTTGGTAGTACCTTTATATATTAGGAGTACTACTTAGTAGAAGAGTCTACAAGCAGGCATGCCCTGCCTGTATACTTCCTACTTTTTCTTTCCATAAGTCTTTGTATCCTCTTGCTTTAAGATTGTACCTTTTCTTTATTGGACCCAAAAACCAATCAATATTTACCTAATGGCTTATATGTCCTATCAAAATATTCTTCTCTTGAATTGTGTGGGCCCAACCATTGGCTCACTTTACAATGTCGGCTCTTTATTCATTTTTCATTTAAACATTTGTATATCTAATTTTCATTAATATTTAGTACTCCCTCTGTTTCAATTTATATGACTCACTTTCCTTTTTGATCAATTCAAAAAAGAATGACACATTTTCTTATTTGGTAAATATTTAATGACATTATCCCTATTTTACCCTTCTTGAATTGGACTCTTTTGGATTTATATTAATGACTGTTGTGACATTAACTTATGAGAGAGAGAAAAGTCATAAACTTTTCTATTCAAAGTCAGATATAGTATTTTTTTTATTTAACAAATTAGACTTATTAATAAGGGTATTTTCAGAACATTGTAGAGTCTTTCCATTTTTCTTAAAGTTTGTGCCAAATCAAAGTACATCATATAAAATGGGACGGAGGGAGTATTTTCATTACTATTTAGTATTTTCTTTGTATTAAATTTATTTCTCTTATTCTTTTTGTTGGTTATAGATTTAAGAATAAATAAATAATATTATAAATCACAATAATTAACAACATAAATATTTAAAAGTTATATAAAAAAAATTCGATTGACTCTTGACATTCTATTGGTACCACACAAAATTGGTTAGATGATAAACATATATTATTTGAAATTGACGTAAAAACTTTTATAGATCACAATAATTAATAATTTTAAAAAAAATAAAATATATATAAAAAAATCACTTGACTCCAAAAAATCTATCAATGTCACATAACTTTGGACATTAAAAGTAACATATATTATTTGAAAATTACATAAAAAAGGTATTATAAATTACAATAATTAATAATTTAATATATTTAAAAGACAAAAAAAAGTTAATTTTTGAAATCCTATATATGCTACATAAATTAAAGCAAAGAGAATAATATGTACTATTATTTTAAAATTATGTAAAAATAAAAAGTACTATACATTACAATAATTAACAACTTAAAATATTTTTAAATCATATACATTTGTTGATAAATTCTCAAGTTTCATGATATCACATTGAGACAAAAAAATTAGTAATATATATTGGGTCCCGTGCTGGTATGGGGTCGTGTATATAGTATATATATAAAAATTCATTGCTATTTGTCATAAATCATAAAATATGAATATTTATGATATATCAAAAATAAAAGATATATAGAAAGGATGTTATTTCTAAAATCAACAAATTTGTAAATTTATGAGGGTTAATATTTGCCACGAATAATATGAAATAGTGAAGATTTTTAAACCTCCTTAATAAAATCGTCACAAAAAGATTTATTTAGTAGGGGTTAGAATAAACGTCACAAAATAAATTAATAGCGGAGTTTTAAAAAACTTCCACAAATAAAATGCTACAGAATGAGCATTTTTTTGTAGTATTTTTTTTTATATATTTTTAAATATTTTAAGTTGTTAATTATTGTGAATTGTAATATTTTTTTTACCTGTTATTTAAATAGGGATAATGCATTAGTACCACCCACCCCCCCCTCTCCCCCCCCAAAAAAAAAAGAAAAAAACTATGACTGAAATTCTAGTGACACACCTTAGCTTAACTAGGGTCCTATTACCACCCTAAACTATTTTTAAATGGAATAAATACACCCTAAAAACTGTCGTGGCATAGAGAATGTGCACAATCTCTTGAATGCAAGTGATGAGTAACAAAATTGGACACATATCCTTTTTTAATTAGTAACTTTATAATTAATGTAATTGGACACATGTCCCTTTTTAATCGGTAACTTTATAATTAGTTTGTATGCATAATTATTACTAATATTAAAACCTATGTACATTTAATAATTTCCATTTCTTTCCGTGTAAAATATTTGTTCTTTCATTAATTTCTTATCTTTTCACTTTTTATTATTTTTAAAAATTGTTTTTATAAAATTTTTTTTATTAAAAAGTGTCTTTTAATTTTAATATTTTATTTAATTACTTATTTTGATATCCATTTGAAATTAACTTATTTTATACACATGCCATTTGAAATTAAATTTGAAATCAAATCAAAAGGAAAGACAAAGAAAATAAAATAAATAGAAAACTTAAAGAGAAAAAACAATGAATGAAGGTAAAATAAAAAAAATAAAAAAAGTTCAACTACAAAGAAAAAATATTTAGATAAAAAAAAAATTACTTTTTTTAAAAGAATAAATATTTACACACGTGGCAGACACGTGATGTACAATAACACAACCAACGTATTTAGTTGAAGGTGCCACATCAGCACAAAAGGTTCACGAAAATAAAAAAAAATGAGTTTGGGGGGGGGGGATTATAGGACTTTAGTTAAGTTAAGGTGTGTCGCTGAGATTTCTGTCATGGTTCAGGGGAACTTATGCAATATCCATTTTAAATATATAACTTAATATTTTAACTTATTACTCCCTCTGTCCCAATTTATGTGACACATTTCGTTTTTCGAGAGTCAAACAATTTAAGTTTGACTGAAAATTTGTGCATGAAATCTTCAATTGTTTTTAAATGATATTTATATATTTGTAAATTACGTAAAAAAAATACTATAATTCACAATAATTGTCAATCCAAAATATTTAAAAGATATATGAAAAAACAATAGTCAAAGATAGGCTTGTTTGAATCTCGAAATTCGAAATGTGTCACGTAAATTGGGACGAAGGGATTAATTATTGTGATTAATAGTACTTTTAACATAATTTTTAAATATATAACAAATTGTAAGGGAAAGTAAAACAAATAAATTGAAACAAAGAGAATATCAAAAGTTTCAGAAATACCCTTGGTAGAAGCAGACATATTGACGAACAACTGCTAGATTCTAGACGAAGTGGCTCACACATATTTCGAGCTAATTACCCTTGGTTGTAAGAACATCTCTACGTCACACATATCATCCAAAAATTGTGTGCTTGTATAAGATACTCCCTCCGTCCAATAATAGTTTTCCACTATACTATTATCTAATAAAGTGGACAATACTTGTCCAAACAAGGATTAAAACCTTATTGAATAACCTAGAAAGTGATCTTGCCAATAACCATGTCCGCTGGAACAAAAGGATCAAAACCTTCCATGCCCCACACTGGATTTACAGGTTGTACTTTTTTCGTGAGTCCATGAGGATCGGACACCCATATTCCGGGACCATACAAGCCTGTTACATGAAATGCACCAAAACCAAAGCAAGCCACCCCAGAGAGAAACAAATGAATTCCAAAGATCTTTGGCAAATCCAAAGAGGGTTTTCCTGTACGTTCATCACAAAAAATTTCTAGATCCCAATACACCCAATGCCAGATAACTGCCAAAAAGCATAAGCCAGAAAATACAATATGTGCTCCCGCTACACCTTCGTAACTTTAAATACATGGATTCGTTACAATCCCCCCTGTGATACTCCAACCGCCCCATGAATTGGTTATACCTAAACGAGTCATGAAGGGTATAACGAACATACCCTGTCTCCACATTGGATCAAGAACAGGATTAGAAGGATCAAAAATCGCTAATTCATACAGAGTCATCGAATCGACCCAACCAACAACTAGAGCTGTATGCATTAGATGAACAGAAAGCAACCGATCGGGATCACTCGATACAATGGTATGAACACGATACCAAGGCAAACCCATGGAAACACCCCTTATATCAAAGATAAATGAACACTACGTAACTTTGTTGCATTGGAAAAGACTGTAATATGACTATCCTATGGACCACTCTTGTTGAGTCAATTATTTTCGAACAAGGATTTCTATTATGTTGGTAATAATGGAACGATTCTGTTTGTAGGAACAAAGAGAAGTAGATTTATTCTATACTCGATAAGTACCAATACGCAATGGGGGAGTTGATCCCATTTTCTATGAGCAAATGATTCCATACTTATGTATCATTAGAAAGACCTATTCGTAATAATTTGAGTTTATTCATTCTGTCTTTCTTTATGAATTTTGAGAATCTATGGATAAAATAAGTAAGATAAAAATCAATATGAATATTATAAAGACAATAAAATAATTGTTACGTTTCCACCTCAAAGTGAAATATAGTATTTAATTCGTTGTTTCATTTAATGCCTATTGGTGTTCCAAAAGTTCTATTCCGAAATCTTGGAGATCCAATTTCATCTTGGGTTGACGTATAATGTGAATTGTCAGATATATTGGGTCATATGGAATTTCTCCGTTCTCTCCCCCGATCGAGATATCCCTCGTTTTGCGCAAGAATGATTAATTGAATCATCAAAAATTTGGAGCGTGAAGTGCAATTAAATCTATTTTTGAGGGGATTCATATTACTGTTGTCAATTAGAATAATTTATGGTTGCCTTGGTTGGACTAAATAAATGAAGTAACCAGACTCTGTTTAGAACAAAACCCAATTGGATTGGTAAGATATCTATGATTGCTATTCATATTTTTTCTTTGTAAAGAAATCCTAATTGTCAAGCAAAGTTATCTCAACTCTAATAAATACTTGAATAAAATGAATTGAAAAAAAAAGAAGAAATACAAAAAGAAATGGTAATGGGAGCATTTGTCCTATGTACAAATCCAAATCGGGCGGATCTTTACCCGGAGTAGAGCATAAACCTAAAAAGATGAAACAGACCCATTCAGGAACAAAAAAATACCATCGCAGTTTGGATTAAATCTCAATGAAAGAATACATCAATGAGAAGTTAATTCAATAAGTTTAATGACCCTTTCTTATAACTTCGAATTTTATAATGAAAAATCGAAAATATAAAAAAGGAGTAAAAACTCGTCTTTATTGAAAAATTGAAGAAAAGCCCGTTCGTTAAAAGTAAGAAAAACCCTTACTTGTCCACTTTATAAAATCAATGGATAATTTTACACTTAGTTCCTAATTTACTCTTATCATTAATTATAATAATTTCTTTATTACATCTTTCAAGACATTGTATTTATTATAGGAAAAATCACACCACATATGTATTTAAGACTTTATATTACTAGTTATATATGTACTTTTTAATAATTATTTAAAAGTTTAATTACAAGTTTTAACATATTAGAATGATTTTATATTAAATTATAGTATTTATATTTTATGGTAGTTACCGATTTAAGGGGCAAAAAAAGGGGAGTCATTTTTTTTTCTTTTTTCTTTTAAATAGCTGATAATGATACAATTATGTTACCACATTCTAAGGAATTGAGGATAATATTTTCAAAAAACTCTCCCCAAATCTCTCTTCACTTTCTTCCCCAAATGATTCTATCACTATCTCTCAACATTCTTTATCAGTAAACAACATCTATGAACATAAAGGTCTGTTCATCATGATCTTAGCACTAGTTTACAACCACTTCATCATCATATTTGCTCGTAGAGTAATCAAAACAGAGATATACATCTCTCACCTCCAACGCGTTGGTATTAATGTGTTCCTCCTCATTGTGGCAGTGACCATCGCAACTTTTATTGAAATCAAACATAAAAGAAATGCAACATAAAAGATTGAAGAATGTTGTGACGGAGAAACTTCATAAGTGATTATGCATACAACGATTATGATGCAGTGTGTATGTGGCGATTTTAATTTTATTGGTTATATTTTTTGTTTATAAAATGGTAAGTAGTTAACTCTAGGTATCAATTTGCAAAAATTGAAATCAATTAGTAAGTTTAATTTAGTATGTATAAACATTTTATTGTATGAAATATGTATGAAATTTTATATCCCAACAAATTTGTGGACTATTATACTTTTTATTGATGTTTAGAAAGTGTATAAAAATTTGTATCAATTAGTAAAGTTTAGTTTAGTATGTATAAGCATTTTACAGTATGAAATAGGTATGGAATTTGATATCTCAATAAAATTTATGGAATATTATATTTTTTATTGATGTTTAGAAGTGTATATAAATTGATATCAATTAATAAGTTATGTTTAGTTTGTATAACTATCTTACAGTATGAAATAGGTCTTACTGTATGAAATTTTAACACCCCGGAATTTTTTTGAGTCCCATCCTTCATTGTGAGTAGGATTTTACTGAGGAATTTAAAATTTCTTGAGTGTTAAGGTCACTAGATGTAGCCTCTTGAGTTCCAAAAAGAACTAAAGAGAATTCATTCAAGTCATTCCTAAGTTATTCTAAGTTTTGGGTCAATTTTAAATGACCATAACTTTTAGCACAGGATGAGTTAGGAGACTCATAAGGTATGAAATGAAAGATCTCTGAGTCCTCCTTCCAACGTCACTGAGTTTGCTAAATTTCGAGCTCGAATGAGGGATATATGACTGTTTGAGTGCAGCCTCTCTAGGTAGGGCCTTTCCATCCAAACAAAGGAGGGATATTTTGGTCTTTTCCTTACCCAATCAGCTTAAAACAAATTTTAGTAATATTTTGGGGACAAATCTGATTTGGGTCAGTTTTCATAAATCTAAATACTCTTAGGGTTTTAGAAGAGAGTTCAAGAAGAGAAAGAAGAGAAAAGAGGAGAAAAGAGGACAAAAGAGGGAAGGTTCAAGACGATCAAGATTCTTGCGATCTTCGAGGAGTTTTTACAAAGGATTTTATCCTAAGAGGTATGTGAGTTTCTCATAGTGTTGGGTTTGTTCACCAACACGCCAATCATGTTATTTTCAGTGAAGTTTCGTTCTTGAAGTTGAAGAATTTGAGTTCTTGATTTGTTCTTCAAGTATTGTTTCCGTTCTTGAATTAGGATGGATTTGATGAGTTCTTGAGATAATCGTATCGAGTTTAAGAGTCATTTTTTAGTAGATTCTCATGTACTTGTATTGGGTAATTGAATCTAAGGAGAATTTGAAAAAAGAGATCGATTCTAGACGAATTAGGGTCAGAAAACGAGAGATGAAATTCGTCAAAATTTGCCTGGGAGGCGCCCCAGCCGTGCACCAGGAAGTGTTCTCTGAACTTAGGGGATGGCGCCTCACGCCAGCAGTGCGCTCGGGTAGTCTGGCCCCAACCTTTTTCTGTCGTTTAGCCCATCTAAGTCCTTCTAAAGTATACCGTTACCTCCTATTGATTCTAACTACTCTAAACTACTTCTAAACATCTAGAAATCATTCATAACATGAATCATAGCCTTGAATCCGTAATTCAAATTCATGGTAGACTTAAGAGTTAAGTCTTGAGAGTTCTTTCAAACATTTTAAGAAAGTCCCTTTGAGTCTCTTTTAAGGAGTCTTCTACAATTTCTAATAATTTGTTTCAAGACTCGATCAAGTGAGTATGAGAATGAGGAGAATGTATTCATGAGTCTACATTATCATCGAGATCCTCCATATCATGAATCATAACTCTTGAATTTCATAATTCAAATTCAAGAGAGAGTTAAGAGTAGAGTTCAAGAAAGCCTTTGAGTTCAATTGTGAATCCTTTAAGATCAACTATCGAATTTGAGTTAAGTTTTGAGGAAGTAAGTATGAGAATGAGAAGAGTCGTATACATAAGTTCCATATTGTTATGTAGACCCTCGAGTCAAGTCGTTCATGCCCATAAATTCTGCATGAACCTTATGAGTTGAACATTCTTGAGATAAGTAGTATCATGAAATCCTTGAGTTGAGTTGTTCATGCCCATAATTCCGCATGAACCCAGCATTCTTGAAATAAGTAGTATCATTGAAGTTCTTGAGTTCTGAGTTGTTGAGTTCCGAGTATTGAACTCTATGTATTGTTATTGAAAATCTTGAATTGAGTCGTTCACGTCCATAATTCGGCATGGACCCTATTTTGAGAAGTCTTTTACAAATTTTTCTAAACTTTTTTTTAAGAGTTGAGCAGTTGACTTGAGAAAGAGTAGAGTTGAGTTCATTTTTCAAAATAAATATATGGGAACTAAGTATTCCCAAGAGTAAATGTTTTCACATTTTAAAAAGGAGGAAACTGAGATTTCCAAAAGAGTTTTGAGCAGTTGGAGTAGCATCTCTTTTAAGAGAAATATTTTTAGTAATAATCTCAAACCACAGAAAGAGTTATGTTTTTAAAAAAAACATATGATCTAGTATATTTTGTGAGTAGTATTGAGCACCGATATGGAGGAGAGTTCAAATTACTCACAGCCCCCATAAACCATGTAGCCAACGTGGGTAGAAAGGGTCATACTTTTGAGATGATTCCTTAATGCTTTTAAGCATAGACTAGTGGATCCACTCAGTAGTAGGTTCTATACCTTGGCAAAGTATAGGACGACTTTGGCAGCGTGGGTTAGATATTGTATCATCACATAACTCATAGTGATGGTTGTCGGTTCTAGAAACTTCGACAGAGATATTTTGTATTCTTATATACACAGAGTTATATTATATTTTTATATACAAACTGAGTTATTATTGTATTCTTCAATACATTGAGTTGCCATCTAATGTTTTAAAAGCTTTCTATATATTGCATATTTTATTGTTGCTTTATATTGAGTTGAGTATCTAGAGTCTAGTATCCAGAGTTGAGTATACAAAGTTGAGTACCTTATTATTGAGTTGAGCCTTATTTCTCATTATTGAGTTGAGCCTTATTTCTCATCATTGAGTTGAACCTTATTTCGCTGAGTTGAATATCTTATCATTGAATTGAGCCCTATTTTCTCTGAGTTGAGTTGAACTATGTTTCTTTGAGTTGAGTTGGGTTGAGTTAAGTTGAGTGAGTTGAGAAGAGGTAAGTATGTTTATTTTCCATCAGTTCAAGCTTATGTTTATGTTTTAGAATTCCCCTTACATGCTCGTACATTCCATGTACTGAGCCATTTGGCCTTGCATCATTTCATGACGCAAATATAGGTATTCAGGATCATTAATAGACAGTTCGTTGAGGTTATGTGATATTCCTGTCAGCTGTGGTGAGCCTTCTTACATTCCGGAGGACTTCACCTTTATCTTACAGTTAGTAGTTTTGAGATGTTGTGGGTCTTGTCCCAATATCCTTCTATAATAGTAGAGGCTTCGTAGATAGAGAAAGTTGAGTAGTTTTCAGTATGTATGTTCCTTGAGTTGTTTTTTACAAACATTGAGTTATCTATTGAGTATTGTTTAGATTATTTCTAAGTTGAGTTTATTGAATTTAATTCAGTTTTTAAGCTTTTGCATGCTTAAGTTAATCTTCCGCTTGTAGTAAGCAAGGATGAGTTTCTTAAGTGCCGGCCACGTCTAGGGTGTAGACTCGAGTAGTGACAAACTTGGTATCAAAGCACAGAGTTTAAGTATGTATGAAGCCGTGTCAGTAGGGTCTTGTTTATGGTTGTGAGGTCCCCACTTCTATAAACGAGGGACTACAAACATTTAATACAAGTTTCCCTTCTTTCATACTGCTAATCATGCAATAGGGCTAAGTCATAGAGATTTATTCATACTCGTGTGTTCTCAGATTCATTCGACTACCCCTCATACTAGAGGTGGTTGAATAGAAAAGTCAGCCCTTTGTTGATGAGTTGTTCTTAGCAAAAGTCTTGAGGAAGTCATGAGATTCCAAAAGGGCTTGAGATAAGCCCATGAGTAAGTTAAGTGTTGAGTTTAAGAGGAATGCACCCATATTCATACGGATTGTGAATTTGAGCTAAAAGCGAGTTGTACTCCTTTCCTTAAGCCTTGTTTCAGCTGAGATCCTTATGAGGAGGTATGTTTAGAGCTTGGGTAGGATTTTGCCTGAAAAGGTAGCATGAGTTACGAGATCATGAGCAGTAGTAGTAAAAGTGCCCAGAGTTAGAGGAAAGTATGCAGAGGTATAGAGATCTATGGAAGGGAGATAGTGATGGGGCAGAATATGTTATTGAAATCATGCACCTAGTCAGTTATAAGTGATGAGTTCCTTTATGAGTAGAAAGAGGAATAATAATGTTGTTGAGAGTTCTTGATATAAGGAAGAGGAATAGTTAATAGTCATGATGAGATAAAGTATATTTCCAACCAAAACAGAGTTAATGGCGATGTGTTATTGTGTTAGTAATGACCAAGTGTATGTGTTGAATAGAAGCACCTAGGGCTGGTTCCGGAAAGGGATAGAAGAGAATGTAGTTCATTCAAGGCTCAGACAAAATTATTTAGAAGCACCTCTTTCTATTGATATTGACTTGATATGATGCACTCTTCTCTCGCCCGTAAACCATAGGAACCATAGGCTTATCATTTCTTTGAAAGGGTCATGATGTTCAGAAGGTTATAGAACTGATTAAGTAATGAGCTATAGTATAGTAGGCAAGCAATCGTATTGTTTTTTGGGTTTAGTAATGAGCATTAATCTTGAATTTGAGATGAGCGTCATGATAGAAAGAATGACAACATGAGAGTGATGATGATAGTTTTGAGATTTGATCTAGTAGACTTGACATAGAGTAGGTGAGGAAATTGAGATGTTAGCTGCAATAAATATGAGTGGTACAAGTGAGAGACCCTAACCTTTAGATAAGGGCAGTGAAGTGTGACTAACTCACAAGAGTAACTAGAGCATTAAAAGGTGTAATGAAATGGTATGTAATTAGACATGGTTTCGATTAAGCTAACCATTTTTCCATATGTGCCTAGATAGCATAATTGAGTTGTCAATGTGGAATAGGTCCATAGCCTTCAAGTGTCATCTTTAGACCTAAGGGGGAGATGATAAGATGAGAAATCAAGTCAAGAGTTTGAGAGTAAGATAGTAGTGAGTTCCAAAGAGTATGAGAGATATCCTTTCAGAGGTTCTTTTAGTAATGGAGTGATGATAGAAAAAGGAGGTTTATGTTTTTATCGTGATAGTGATGGTGTGATAATTAAGTCTAAGGTTATAAATGAGGAGGATGAGGTTTTACTATGAGAAATATTTAAAAGAGAGCCCTTAGTTGGTTCCGAGTAGTAATGCGGGAAATTCTAGTTGGTATGGCAGAGATGATAAGAGAATGAGAGCTTCTTAAGGAGTTGGTTAGTAGAAGTCCATGGAGTTGTTAGAGTACTAAGCTTGAATGTGGTGGTAAAGAGTAATAGTCTTGGGATGAGATTCCCTATAGAGAAGTATAGAACCCGAACCTAAGGATTTGGGTTAAGCTTGAATATAGTAAGAGCATACCATTAGACTCAGACCTTAATAAGAGTAAGCCCGTCCCATACCCAGTCCATCCGTCATTCGAGGACTGATGAGTCCTAGATTTGGACTCATTTAGGGCTTTATTTATATAGATTTAGTGTCCTCAAATGCTTAATTTGTGTTAATAACTGATGTTAAATCCTTGATTTTCAGGTATATGGATTGAGGAACAAAGCAAGGATACTAACAGGCAAAAAGGAACAAAACAAGCTGAAGAAATGAAGAAAGGCGAGCCTGAAGATCTCCAAGAGCAGTCGGCGTGTCGCCGAGTGGCTCATCTGAATGCCTAAAGTTAGTGTGCCAAGCCCTGAAGGAATGAACCAAGTCGGTGATGAAAAGGAGCAATCGGCGGATCGCCGAGCAGTTTCGTGAAGCCAGGATAGATCGCCCAAAGTTACAAACCTTGAGGATGTTGAATGCCAATGCAAAAAGGCGATAGAAGGGGTCAAAGGGCGGCTCGCCGAGTGGTTCGGCGAGCCTGACTTACTTCACCGACTGACCTTTTGGGGCTTATTTTTGGCGACTATAAAATACATTTTGAACATTAATTTAGTATTGATCTTGTATCTTGGAACTTATCTTTAGTATTATTTTGTATCAGAATACTTAGACAGTTCTCTCCATAGTTTTTCCTTAGCTTTGAAGGAATGAAGAAATTCACTTTTGAGAAATTAGAAGTGGGTCTTTGAGATTCATCAAATTGGAGCATTGTAAGGACAAAATAACTCTTACCCCGGTTGATGGATAACCAATTTGGTAACTATTTTTACCTTTTTATAATTTCTAGCTAAAACCCCAATTCTTGGGGTGTGATCATGTGATTATGGGCAGATTTAGTTTATGTGTATTGCTAATTGTTAGTTTAAATACTTTTTAAAAGTGAGTTTAATCATTAATTGTGGCTTAATTTAAGAATTGTAGTTGCAAATGCAGTTCTATGTTTATGTTCTTGGCTTGCTAAAGTGAGGTTTTAGAGCTAAGATTATTGATTGATGGTTTGTGGGTATTGGGTTGACCTGGGTTTAGCTCGAGAGAGTGAATCCTAAACCCAATTCCACACATTTAGCTCAAGAGTGTGAATGGATTAAGGTGTGGGTTGCTCTTAATTTGCATGCTTGTTGATGTTAGAAAGAAATCACCTGATTCGGAGTAATTGTTCGAGGGACAATTACTTCCTTTATAGTCTAGCCTACTCACTAATATTTAGCTATTTACTAATAGTTGCAATTTCCCATATGTTTATATTTGCCTATAATCGATCACAACCCAAAAATCCTTCTTATTAATGTTAATTTCATAGTTTTGTGACTGTTTGTAGTTGATAATTACAACCAAAATCCCTCATCTGACATTCGTGTCAACCCTTTTACTTGAATGTTCCTTTAATCGATAATTTCTATTCCTATGGCTGATTACACTACATTCATACTTTCTAATTGAATTTAAGACATGTACCGCTCCCTGTGGGATTTGACCCCAACTCATTTAGTTGGATTTTATACTGATTTACGATCGTTGACTCTTAGAATTGGAATTAGTGTCTTTGAAACGTTATTAATCAAAATGGCACCGCTGACGGGGAGTGGTGTTGTTTGAAATTCTGTTGGTGAAGTTGAATTGTGTACTTTTTAGCCATAGTTGAATCTACTTACTTTTAGTTTTGGTTTTATATTGCTTGTGTTAAAAACATAGGAGGAAATGAATGTCAACGGAAGCAATTGTAGCCAAGTGGGCCACCAAGATGACATCAGGAATCTTAATGATGTCAATGACCCAAATCTAGTGGGTGGTGTTGGTGTCATTCGTTTACCTCCGGCTGAAGGAAACACTGTTTTCCACATTACAAGCACCATGGTGCAGCTTTTGCAATTGAAAGGTTTGTTTGGTGGGATGGTTCATGAAGATCCCCATGAGCATATAAGGAATTTTGTTGATGTTTGTGGATCGTTCTCCTTTAAGAACATATCTCAAGAATCGGTCTGGCTAAGGTTGTTCCCATTTTCTCTAATGGGAGAAGCATGCAAGTGGTTGGCTGAGTTGCCAAGAGATTCTATCACTTCGTGGGACGCGCTTATTACCACATTTTAAGTGCTATTTTTCTTTCCTTCGAAGATGATGACACTTAGAGACAATATTCAAAGCTTAAAGCATTTGGAGGGTGAGCCAATCCATGAGACTTGGCTAAGGTTTAAGAAGATGGTGCTGCAATGCCCAACTCATGGATTGGCTGATAATGTACTCTACAATACTTCTATAGAAGGCTTGATTCGGTGAACAAGGGAGGGACTGATCAACTTTCTCTGGGAGGTTAATGCAACAGCCTTATGTGGTAGCAGTCCAACTCCTTGATGGCATGACCAAGATTAACCGGGCATGGTACACCCATGTAGATCAAATCTCTCTTCTTACTTATAAACAAATTGAAAAAGATCAAGAGTGGGACCAAACATGGTAAAGATGATGACCCACCTGGACATCTTGGCCAAGAATGTCATGGGTGCTGGAACAAGGAGTGTTAATGTTGTCGGTGTTAGTGGTGTAAAGCCCGAAGAGGCCAAGTTTGAAGCGTTGTACAATGAGAAAGTGAACTTCCTAGACAACCAAAGAGGAGGTTATCGTGCTAACTACCCAAGGTCGGGTGGTAACCAAGGTTGGAATAGAGATGAGGGCTGGAGAGACCGTGATAGAGAATGACGTGATTGTAATGCCACTTGGAAGGAACAAGAAGGGGAGAAGGATGGGTATGCTCCTTCCCACGAGCGTCAAAACCCCAAAGATTCTGAGGGTAGCCGGACTGAAGATATGTTCTCGCGTATTCTCAACAAGGTTGAAGGGTCCAATAAAATTTTGAAGGAAATGAAGGAAGTTGTATCGAATCTCAACTAGACGGTGATCTCTCATTCCATCTCTATCAAGCCGTTAGAGACCCAAATGGGTCAAATTTCTTCACATCTTAACCCAAGACAACAAAGGGAGTTGCCTAGTGATACTATGGAAAACCCCAAGAATGAAGCTTGAATGGGTACTTGCGTCATGCCACGACGTTAACTAAGGCTCTTCTTGGGAGGTAACCCAAGTTTTATTGCTTTGTGTTTGTTTTTGGAATAACGGGTGTTGATTGTGCAGGTTAAAGTGTGGAATGTGTTTGAAAAAATGCAGGTTGGCGAGCCAAGTGTCCATTCAGCGAGCCCAATTTGGACCCATAAAAATCACAGGTGGGAGTCTGTAAAACTCGGCGGGCCCATGGACGAGTCGGCGACTCACCAAATGGCGAGCCCAATTTTGTCCGTCGTTTGGACCCCCAAATTTATTGGAGGTCCTGTAAAACTCGGCGAGGACGACTAATATCACCGAAAGGGTCGCGAACTGAAAAGTTTTAAAAGGCAAAATGGTTCAAATTTTCAAAATCTTTCATATTCCCTTATTTTAGCCTCGTACAATCTCACCCGCACTCTAGATATTCTATATTTTTGTATTCCTATCACTTTTTTCTCTTGATCTCGTGCTCGAATTTGGATTACGTTGCCGCCTAGCGTTTCAAACTCTTATTTCAGCTTAAAGGTTGGTTTTTCGAACCCCAAACTATTGATTTGTAGTTGAACTCAAGTGCATTTGGTAAAATTATGTTGATGTGTGCTGGGCCTATTCTGAAATCATAGTTGATGTGTTAATTTACCGATCGTAGTTTCGTAATTGTGCTTAACTTATTGATTTCTTGAGTTTTGTGCTTTAAAATTGATCTAAAAATATTGGGGTGTGGTAAATTTTTGTTGGGTCTAGTTGAGTGAAGTCTGAGTAACCCCCAATTGTGCTAAATGATGTGCTTTGCCCAATGATGAAGCATTTGACGTCATTCTTAAGGGCAAAAATTATCAATTGGCCAATTTTGGCCAAATCGAGGGAAGTACCCCGGTGGCATGGGTCGAATGGATATGAGTCTAATTGCATAAGAGTGTGGTTTGATTTTTATTTTGGGGGCTGTGGGCTTGAATTTGGGAAACAGAGTTGAAATTTGCCACGTTGGGCAATTATACGAGATGAGTCGAGCTCGCCATACCGTTTTGCCGTTCCCCAATGTCCCCCTTGATCGCCTTTAATTTCATGATTTGGATATAGTGGAGTCTGTAACTTTCTGCGGTAAGCCTGACCTCGCAGAAATTCTCCCTTGATCGCCCTTTCTGTGCCCCTAACCCCTAAACACACTGTAACTTTTGGCGAGCTAGTCTGAACTCGCTAAGTGATGTTGGCGATTCACATAAATACCCTGCATAACACTGACCTATCATTTTTCTGGGAAATTTTCAAGCCAATCCTTTCGGCGAGCCCGATCTGGCTCGCCAAAGTGATTCGGCGACCCACCGAATGGTTCAGCGAGTCTTTCTACAACCTGTATTCTGCATCTTTTCTTGGATTATCTCTAACTCTATTTGATGTGTTTTGCAGATATGGCTAGACCAAAAGTACCAGAACAAGACATGCCGCCCCACAAGCAGGTAAAGGGAATCACAATAAATGAGGATGCAGCTGCATCCAAAGAAAAAGCAACAAAACTACCTACCACAGGTGGAAAGGGTAATGGAAAGGGCAAGACGCTCGTTGCTGAGT
The DNA here is from genome assembly GCA_036250505.1 of Solanum acaule. Lineage (NCBI taxonomy): Eukaryota > Viridiplantae > Streptophyta > Magnoliopsida > Solanales > Solanaceae > Solanum > Solanum acaule. The sequence continues at coordinate 42,872 of JAJOOR010000367.1, forward strand.
CACCGGAGGTCAGCTCCAACAGCGAGGGAATTTACGCTACTCACCTCACCACCTCTGAGAGTGAGGGAGAGCACCAGGACCCTCAGGCTGACATTTTTGAGCCTGAGGATGAGCAGCTACTATTGGCCCGAAGAGCTGAGCAACGCTCCAAGAGAATGCATGATCCGTCCAGGATCAGGGTGCCTGAGACTCCCACTCCTTATCCTGTTCCAGATCAAGTTGTGGTCCCAACACCACCTGCACAGGGTCCTCCTCCCTGGTCTCTCAACAAAATTAGGACCGAGGACTGAGGACTATTATCGAGGAGAAGAGATTGTCCACAGACAATGCATTATTGGAGTGCACCAGAGATATTGCAGATGACTACCAGTACATGATCAAGACAAAAACCTTGGAGGATATGAAAAGCTGGTTGGCCCCTCTTTTATTTGACGGTACTCCTAGGTTGATCGAGGCTGGAGCGCAAATTGAGAAGAAAGTGAGGTACTGGTTTGGATTTATTAGTAGCACTATCATGCCATCCCAGAATGAGTCCATCCTCAAACGTACAAAGCGGCCTATCTTGGGTTAATAATTCAAAGGACGACACTCAACTTCGGCATGATCATTGGTCAAGAGATGGCAATGAGGGCCAGATAGCGCCAAACATCTCTCCCTTTCCCGGTGTTGATCAACAAATTATGCAGACTTGCCCGTGTTCCTCGTGATGAGAAGGTGGATGTGGAGGTGACTCCTACCTCCTCTACTGATATCTGGCATATTAAGGCCGAGTATTTGAAGGATGAGGCGGACAAGAAGAAGGCAGCCCCGGTGGATGCATCCCCGGTTATTGACACTGAAACAGTACCTGCAGAGGCAATATTGCCTACTCTTGCCACTGGGCCTTCAGGTATATCTAATACAACCCCTTCTATGACTTTGACTTCTTCTACCGCTTCCCTGCCTCCTAGGTCTGTTGCTAGTGCTGCTGCATCTCGACCTCCACTCACCCAGGCTGCGATACTACGGATCGACCATCTAGCCCATTGTGCTGATATGAGTGTTTCCAGGCTAGAGGCCACAGTCCATGGGATGATCGAGAGAGCTCTCTCTGCTGCTGTGACTTTTAGACAGTCGATTGATGGCCTCGTGACAAGGATAAATATGTGTGAGAGAGGCCAGTGAGCCACTCATGAGGTGACGACCCTAAAGGCCACAATTGCTGAGTTGAGAAAGGACGTGGACCAACTAAAGTCAACTAATATGTTGATGATTTTTGGTACCATAGAAATCCCAGATTACTTGGGTACCGATATTCTAGCCTATTCTAATATGTTTTCGGCTACCACCGGAGATGCGGTTAGATCTGATGATGTAGTTACAGATTTTGAAGCTGAGACTGATGAGGAGAAGCTCAGTGTTTAGGAGGAGACCACTTATGAGGGCCTGGCTAAGGTTGAGGAGGCTATAGTGCATTCAGCTGTGTAGATTTCTTTGAGGGACACGTCCATGGTATGATTTAATGGAGCCAGTGTTGTTGTTACCCTGGGCACTGATTCCCAAGATCAGAGTGTGACACCGGGCATTGATGCCCCGACAGATGGAGCGACAGTGTAGACAAGATCATTTTTTACCTCCCTCTCTGTTGTTTTTGTTATTTATATGTTTTTAATTGCATTTGATGACAACTGCTTTTCTTTTGTGGGTGGGGTGAGGTATTTCCATACCTACCTCTTGTGATTACATTTTGTGCATATCTTGGGTTTTACTGTGTTTTGATTCTATCTTATGGATATTTGAGCTTGTAGCTCCTTGTTTTTGAATGAAAATGGTGTTTGACCAATTTTGAATTTTTTTGTCACCTCTTGTGTGTTTGATTGTGGCTGTTCTTACGCTAATTTGAGTATCGATGATGATCGATACTGATGACTTAAATAATGCTCTTAATTGAACCAAATGAATGTACGGCTATGATGAGGCCAAATGAAGTTGCATAGACAATATGTGGACTTTTTGCATCTCGTTATGACTAGCCGATTATCGAATGGAGTCGCTTGTGATGAACATTGCAAACTAGCTCAAGTGAGTCTCGTTTGATATTAGTGCCAATGCCTTGTGTGATGAGCTTACCTTGAACATTGTGTGTGGTGACACCTAGAATTTGCCCCGTTGGTCCGGTTGACTAAGTGATGCAAACTCTTGAAATGATCTTAGGCAACGATTTTGAGGAGTGAAACAATTTGACAATATACCTCTTTTTGTGGCCAACCTTGTGAGGTGTGTGAACCTTGCTTGAACCTCTTTGAGCTTTATCCTTTTCTTGGAAGAAACTTGAACAATTGTGACCCCTTTTTATCTATTCACCCATAACTTCATGAAGTGTGGTTTGTTTGAATAGCCAATTTAGGCCAAAAGCCTAATTTGGGGGTGTGGTGAAAAGAGAAGGTAAATCAAGAAATGTGGAAAATCCCCCTTTTTAGCAATGGTATTGAAAAAGATGGAACCCTTCCATATAAAAAGAGAGAGAGAAAGAAATGAAGAAAGCAAAAGAAACAGAATGAAAAAGTTGTGAAAGTTGCAAAAGAAATGGGGTGTCTGATAGTCCATTGTGAATTTTGAGCATGAGTAAAATGTGAAGAAAAGGAAGAAAAATGATGTTCAGACCACATTTCATGAGGGTAGTAGCCACTGAGTCTAAATGACCATACCTTTACACTCTGCCCCGTTACAAGCCTTGAAAGACCTTTGTGATCTTGAGTGAGCTGAAACGAGTGTTGACTGGAAAATAAGGGCAAACCTATGGGTGAAGTCATGCATGTGTTCATCTTTGTGAGTGTGAGAGTTATATGTGATTTCAGAACTATAAATTGTCGAGAAATTGTGTGAGAATATGGAATCATCTTTGTTGTGAGGGCATTTGAGTACCTTTGTTGAGATTGAACTTGCATTTGATGCAAGTATTGTGAACTTGAGCTTCTTTGATAATGGTGAGTCAAAAATTGAATCTTTGAGTGCACACTTGATCCTTGCATGAGTAGTTGAGTCTTGTTGTGTGCATTCATGTTGAGTCTTTTGTAGCACTGTTTGAGACATCCTTTTTGAACTGTTGAACTTGAGGACAAGCAGAAATTTAAGTTAGGGGGTATTGATGAGTCCTTGATTTGGACTCATTTAGGGCTTTATTTATATAGATTTAGTGTCCTCAAATGCTTAATTTATGCCAATAACTGATGTTAAATCCTTGATTTTTACGTATATGGATTGAGGAACAAAGCAAGGACACTAACAGGAAAAAAGGAACAAAACAAGCAGAAGAAATAAAGAAGGGCGAGCCTAAGGATCGCCATGTCGCCGAGTGGCTCATCTGAACGCCTAAAGTTCCAGTGTGCCAAGCCCTGAAGGAAAGAACCAAATAGTCGACGAAAAGGAGCAGTTGGCGGATCGCTGAGCAGTTTCGCGGAGCCAAGATAGATCGCCCAATTACGGACCTTGAGGATGTTGAATGCCCAGGTGAAAAGGCGATAGAAGAGGTCAAAGGGCCTCGCCGAGTGGTTCGGCGATCCCGACTTACTTCGCCTACTGGCCCTTTGTGGATTATTTTTGGCGACTATAAATTATATTTTGAACATTAATTTAGTATCGATCTTTTATCTTGGAACTTATCTTTAGTATTATTTTGTGTCAGAATACTTAGACAGTTCTCTCCATAGTTTTTCCTTAGCTTTGAAGGATTGAAGAAATTCACTTTTGAGAAATTAGAAGTGGGCCTTTGAGATTCATCAAATTGGAGCATTGTAAGGACGAAATCACTCTTACCCATTTGATGGATAATCAATTTGGTAACTATTTTTACCTTTTTATAATCTTTATCTAAAATCCCAATTCTTAGGCTGTGATCATGTGATTATGGGCAGATTTAGTTTATAGGTATTGTTAATTGTTAGTTTAAATGCTATTTAAAAGTGAGTTTCATCATTAATTGTGGTTTGATTTAAGAATTGTAGTTGTAAATGCAGTTCTATGTTTGTGTTCTTGGATTGCTCGAGAAAGAGGTTTTAGAATTAAGATTATTGATTGATGGTTTGTGGGTATTGGGTTGACCTGGGTTTAGCTCAAGAGAGTGAATCATAAACCCAATTCCACACATTTAACTCGAGAGAGTGAATGAATTAAGGTGTGGGCTGCTCTTAATTTGCATGCTTGTTGATGTTCGAAAGAAATCACTTGATTCGGAGTAATTGTTCGAGAGAAAATTACTTCCCTTATAGTCTAGCCTACTCACTAATATTTAGCTATTTACTAATAGTTGCAATTACCCATATGTCTATATTTGCCTATAATCGATTACATTTCAAGAATCCTTCTCATTATTGTTAATTTCATAGTTTTGTGATTGTTTGTAGTTGATAATTACAACCAAAACCCCCATCTGACATTCGTGTCAACCCCTTTACTTGAATATGCCATTAATCGATAATTTTTATTCCTATGGCTGATTAGACTACATTCATACTTCCTTATTGAATTTAAAACACGTACCACTTCCTATGGGATTCGATCTAAACTCATTTAGTTGGGTTTTATACTGATTTACGATCGTTGACACTTAGAATTCAAAGTAGTGTCTTTGAAACGTTATTAATCAAGAATGATCCCAAGGGGGAAATATTGTAACACCCTGGAATTTTTTTGAGCTAGGACTCGAACCATTCTTCGTTGTAAGTAGGAATTTACCAAGGAATATATAATTGCATAAGTGTTAAGGTCACTAGATGTAGCACCTTGAGTTCCAAAAAGAACTAAATAGAATTTATTCAAGTTATTCCTAAGTTCTTCTAAGTTTTGAGACAACTTTAAACGGCCATAACTTTTAGCACATGATGAGTTAGGAGACCCATAAGGTATCAAATGAAAGATCTCTGAGTCCTCTTTCCATCTTTACCAAGTTTGCTAAAATTTGAACTCGGATGAGGGAGATTTGACCATTTTAGTGCAGCCTCTCTAGATAGGGCCTTTCCATTCGAACTAAGGAGGGGTATTTTTGTATTTTCCTTGCCCAATCAACTTAAAACGAATTTTAGTAATATTTTGGGGACAAATCTGATTTGGGTCATTTTCATAAATCCAAATATGCTTAGGGTTTTAGAAGAGAGTTCAAGAAGAGAAAGAAGAGAAAAGAGGAGAAAAGAGGGAAGGTTCTAGACAATCAAGATTCTTGCGATCTTCGAGGGATTTTCTCAAAAGATTTTATCTTAAGAGGTATGTGAGTTTCTCATAGTGTTGGGTTTGTTCACCCACACACCAATCATGTTATTTTCAGCGAAGTTTCATTCTTGAAGTTGAATAATTTAAGTTCTTAATTTGTTCTTCAAGTATTGTTTCCGTTCTTGAATTAGGATGGGTTTGATGAGTTCTAGAGATAATCGTATCGATTTTAATATTTGTTTTTGAGTAGATTCTCATGTACTTGTATTGGGTAATTTAATCTAAGGAGAATTTTATAAAAGAAATCAATTCTAGACGAATTAGGGTAAGAAAATGAGAGATGAAATTCGTCAAAATTTGCCTGGGGAGGGGCTGGGGCGGCACCCCAGCAGTGCGCCTGGAAGTTTTCTGTTAACTTAGGGGCTGGCGCCGCATGCCAGTAGTGCGCCCGGGTCGTTTGCACCCACCCTTCTTCCGTCGTTTAGTCCGTCTAAGTCCTTCTAAAGTATACATTTACTTCCTATTGATTCTAACTACTCTAAACTACTTCTAAACATCTATAAATCATTCATAACCTTGAATCCATAATTCAAATTCAAGGTAGAATTAATTGTTAAGTCTTGAGTGTTCTTTCAAACATTTTGAGAGTTCCTTCTAAAGTATACCTTTAAGTCTCTTTTGAGGAGTCTTCTACAATTTCTAATAATTTGTTTCAAGACTCGAGCAAGTGATTATGAGAATGGGGAGAATATATTCATGAGTCTACATTATCATCGAGATCTTCTATATAGTAAATCATAACTCTTGAATTCTATCACAACCCAAGGGTACCCTCCAGACGTATCGAGATCCTCCATATAGTAAATCATAACTCTTACCCATTTGATGAACAAGACTCTACTAGACGTGGCTTATGAGACATCATCCTAGAATCATTCTAAACCTTTTGCTTTGATTACCAAGTTTGTCACGACCCAAGGGTACCCCCTAGACGTAACAAGGAACATAAGATCCCGAAAGGAACCATGTAAGCCACTTAGCATATCATAACATAAGTAAAGAACAATAAAGAGTAAAACACATTTTTCAAGTCCAAAGTTTTCATAAAGGAAAGCGGAAGTCTAGACTCATCTCAATTAGCCATCTATTATAATCTTTGAATCAAATAGGGTCACAACCCTTACAACATAATCTGAAATTCAAATACAATGAAAAAGGAACTACAAAGATATCATACATCCTCGAACCATGAGGACCCACCAAAAGAAAGGAGAATAGTCGAATCCAAGCTTGAACCAAATGAAGATCACCTCAAACATCGGACCCTACACTTGTGGAAAATGTAGGAAAGTATGGGTTAGTACAAAAATGCACTAAGTATGATAGCCATGCATAAAATCATGAAAACATGCTAAAAAGGGACATTTAATTGATTGTATTCAATTTTCTAAGTTAAAGCATCATTCGGAAGATAATGGAAGAGTACTAGTCATAAGCATAATCAACTCATAAATCATCATGTCATAAGAGGAACATATCATAAATACCCTTAAAGCTTACTTGTGTAATGCATGAATAAGATCCCATAATCCCACCCATACTGAGTAAAGATTATTGAGTTACTATAATTCATAACTCATCTTCTTGTTCATACTATCATAATAGGGAATAAGCCTTAACCGACATAGACCATGCCAGCTTACCATGGAATCCGGTGTCTACCCCACACAGAAAAGGGGTTGTCTTACTTGCCTAAGGTAGAACCATACTCTTAGTTTAGATGGATCCACTAGCTTAATACCTATGAGGGCACATAGTTTATGGGATAAGGAGATTGCTACTAGAAACCCGGACTCAACTAAGGTAGAAGGTTTCCATCTCATGAGTTACATACTTTGGGAACCCGAACTCAAGTAGCGTATAAGGAACCCATGTGGAAAGCCATACTCAACTAGCGTATAAGCTTCCATCTCATATTCATATCCACTCGGTACTTAGCATTAAATCCCATAGAATATTAAGTCTTGACTTAAGTTCATACTCATGGAAGAATGTCTTGACACTGAATCCAACATAAATCATACTAGAGCTCATAGATTCAATAGGTGAGAATAGCCTTTCAACCTTAGAATCATCATATTGTGAGAAAACCTTTCACATCATATCCTATTCATACATAAATGTGTACATGTTAACCTCCAAAAACACCACAACTAGATCATAATCATATTCACTTTACTCTCAAAGTGTTCTTAAATCATATACATAAATCTCATAATCATGCATAATTCACATACTTTTCTTTTCAAGGACCATAGATCACAATCCATCAACACATCTAGAATTACTACATTAGACATGGATGATAACATAATTCAAGTAGTTCAAATACTACATGCATAATTCTATCATATTATACTTGCATCAATCAATACCCATACTTTGAGATCCAAATTGGAAAAATAGGGGAATTCATGGATTCTTGGGGAATTCAACATAAAACCATATAAAATCATCAATATATCCATAATAAATCATAATCCAATCATTAAAAATGATTTTGAAAGGAATCCATGTGATTGAAGTCAAACCCTAACTTTTTGGGAATTCTAGCTTTGAAATTGGGGGTTTTGGAGGGGTTCCATGGATGAATTCTATCCACGGATGAAGAGCTACCATACCTTGGTGAATAATCCCCATGAAATTGAGTAGAAAATATTTATCCTTTATCCCTAGCTTCACCTTTCTTCTTCTTCTTCTTCATTGGAGTTCTAGAGAGAGAATAGTTGGAGAGAAAATGGTTTTGATTTGGGATTTAGAAGTTATGATTTTGATGAGTTAGTTTAGGGGTCTAAAATACTTATATAGGTGTTTAAGAATAGGCTAAAACGACATCACTTAATAGTTAATTAAAATGGAAAACCCCAAAAGACCCCTAGAGTCAACTGCTAAAAGGCAGTTTCAGTGACCACCCACGACCTCACTGACACGGTCCATGAATGGACCCATGTGGTGTGTTGGTGGTCAGTGGGTTTGGTCCTGCAACTTGTTTTAGCATAGACTAGTGGATCCACTTAGTAGTAGGTTCTATACCCCAGCAAAGTATAGGATGGCTCTGGCAGCGTTGGTTAGATGTTGTATCATCACATAGCTCATAGTGATGGTTGTCGGTTAGAGAAACTTCCACTTAGATATTTTGTATTCTTATATACACAGATTTATATTGTATTTATATATACAAACTGATTTATTATTGAATTCTTCAATACATTGAGTTGCCATCTACTGTTTTAAAAGCTTTCTATATATTGGATCTTTTATTGTTGCTTTATATTGAGTTGAGTATCCAGAGTTGAGTACACAAAGTTGAGTTGAGCCTTATTTCTCATTATTGAGTTGAGCCTTATTTCACTGAGTTGAATATCTTATCATTGAATTGAGCCCTATTTCGTAACACCCCATATCCAAAAAGAGGAATAAAACTATGAGGGCCACCCATGACCCGTGATAGGACCATGGACCATAGGTGTGGTCCGTGGATGGCACTTCCTAGGGGTGGCGTAGAGGTCCAGGACCACGGCCAGACCTACGGACCGTAGGCCAAACCACGGTCCGTGGTTCGAGACTCCAAATCCTAGTCTCTGACCACCAACCACGAGTGTGCAGGATGGACCGTAGGTCTATCCATGGTCCGTCGATGGTGGTGTCGTGGGTTAAGGGCTGGTAGTTATTTTCAGGGTTAGTATGGTCTTTTCCTAATTAACTAATACCTATACTATGTTATTTTGCCTATATTTAGAACCCCTCTATAAAAATTTTCAACCCTATATTCACCCCGTTTACTTCATTCTTCTAAATTCACAAAAAGAATCCTAAATCCTCTCAAATATTCTCTCTCTAGAAACTTGAAAAAGAAGAAGAAGAAAGATTCACCTAGGGTTTCAAGCTAAGGTTCTAATTCCCCCGTTGAAGGCTAGCATTTGGACTCAAGGTATGATAGTCTTCATCCATAGATCTCTTTTATCCATGGAGTTCCTAAATCTCTCTATTTCAAATGGTAGAATTCCCTAATTTAGTAAGGGTTTTCTTCAATTAGCATGGGTTCTTATCATTATTGATTTAAATGCTTTAATTATAATCATATATGCATGAATTGATGAATTACAATGATTTTATGATGAATTCCCCCATGAACCCATGTGATCCCTATGTTCTCAAGTTATGAACTATATGTTGAGAGATTATGATCTTCAAGGAAGAGTTTATGAAATTGAGCATGTAGTACTAGTTTTACGTATATTTATGATGTAATCCATATCTAACCCATGCTTTCTAAGAGTTTATGATTGGAAGTGGATTTTGACCTCAAGAGGTAAAGTATAGACTTATGCATTGATTATGAGAATTATGCTAATGTTTTAAGGGTGCTTTGAGAGTAAAGTACCAATGATGATGTTGTTGTTGTGTTATTGAAAGGACATTCTCATATACACATTTCTAGCATGATGTGAAAGATTTTCTCACATAGAAAGGATTCTTAGGTTGAAAGGCTTTCTCACTTAATTGAATCAAATACTAGAAGCTATCTTAATGAAACTAGCTTGAATTGGTTGTCCAAGGTCACCTTTTCATGTGTAATGAAGTCAAGTAGGAAATGACTGTTCCGTAAGAATTTATGCTTAGTACCGAGTGGATATTGAATATGAGATGAAAGATCTAATGTAGTAGAGTCCGGGTTTCCAAAGTAGTCTCATGGGATGGAAGTCTTCGCGAAGTAGAGTCCGGGTTTCTAGTAGAAATCCCCTTTTCCCATAACTATGTGCCCACATAGGTTTATTAGCTAGTGGATCCACTTAAGCTACAAGTTCAAGGTTCTACCTTAGGCAAGTAGAACACCTTTTCTTGGTGTGGGGTAGACACTAGATTCCATGATTTAGCTCACATGGTCTCATGTCGGTTAAGGCTATTTCGCACAACAAGATTAATAATGAACTAACAAATAGTTCCAGAGGTATCTCGTAGTGTTCAAAGGTTTTAAAGATGATACTAGCTTTCATTGACTATGATATTATGAATTATGTTTTCCAACCCTCTCATGTGACGTTTTAAGTTTGTTAAATTACATTTCATGAAATGAAATGTCCCTTTTAGCATGTTTTAAATGTTTTATGCATGTCTATCATACTTGGTACATTGTTTTCTACTAACGCAGACTCTTGCCTACATTTTTCCCAAATGTAGGGTCCAACAGTCAGGGTCGACAATTTTGTTGCTAGAGCTTGGATTTGATTATTTCTCGAGCTTGGTGAGTCCTCATGGTTCGAGGACGGAGTTTTATCTTCATAGTTTATTTCTTGCATTTTGTTTTTGAACATGATGTATGGGCTAGGCCCAATTTCATTTGATTGTATTACATGGCTATGATGAGACATGAGTTTAGACTTCCGCCTTTTGTTATAGAAAATGATTTAGACTTGGACTATTGTTTTACTCTTATTGTTCTATTTCTTATGTTATGAAAGCTAAGTGGCCTGTATGGAGTCCTTCGGGGTTCTATACGCTATGTTACATATAGGGGTACCCTTGGGTCGTGACAAACTTGGTAATTAGAGCACAAGGTTTAGAATGTTCCTAGGATGTTTCATAAGACACATCTAGTAGAGTCTTGTTCATGAGTGTGAAGTGTGCCACATTTATGAATGAGAGGCTATACGATGATTAGAAAACTCCACTTCTTTCATTACTCATAAGTCGTGCGATAGAGTTTAACTCTATAAATCTTCTCTCCTAATCCTTATCCTATGTTCTTCAAGATATTGCTACCCAAATAGCTTATGCTTGAAGTAATGTGAGGGAGAATGCGGAACAAGAAGCTCCTCCCCAATCTCCTCAAGTTCCGGTTGATCCTTTGGTCGAGCATATATATAATGCGGAGTTTAGGGCGGTTTTCAAGTGTTGGCTCAAGTGGTAACGGCCCAAGACAATAGGGAGGTTGTGGTTCCCGCAAAGTTCAAATGCAAATTCGGCGTTTTCAAGAGTAAGAGACTTCACGAGGATGAATTCTCCAGAGTTTCATGGGTCCAAAGTTGAGGAAGATCCTCAAGAATTTATCGATGAGGTCAATAAAATTTTGATGATCATGGGAGTTACACCATTGGAAAAGGCGGAGTTGACCACTTATCAATTTAAAGGTGTGGCTCTAGTGTGATATAACCAATGGAAAGAAGGGAGACCGGAAGATGCAGGTCCTCCAGATTGGGAGAAGTTCATAGCCGCGTTTCTTGATATGTTCTTTCCCCTAGAGATGAGGAAAGCCAAGGTGCTCGAGTTCATTAACCTTCAGAAAGGGAGTATGAGTGTAAGGGAATATGCTCTAAAGTTCACCCAATTATCAAAATATGCTCCAACAATGTTTGTAGATTCAAGGGCTACAACGAGTAAGTTCATTTCAGGGGTGTTCGAAATGGTGGTTAAAGAGTGCCGAACCGCCATGCTCATTCATGACATGGATATCTCTCGTCTCATGGTACATGCATAACAAATTGACGAGGAAAAACTCAAGGAAAAATATAGAGAGGTAAAAAGGGAAAAGACCGGTGATGGTAACTTTTCTCATGCAAGGTCCGATGGGCAAAGTCATCCTAGATTCTGACAAAAGTTTTTCGGCAGAGATTCCTCTAATGATCCTCCAAATTTCAACCAAGATAGGGTGTCTAACCCTAACCCCAAGGAGCTAATGGGGGTGGATCTTCAATGCCTAGGACAAATTGCCCTAAGTGTGGAAGGAAGCACGATGGTAAGTGCCTAGCCGACATAAATGGTTGTTATGTGTGTGGTAAAAGTAGTCACAAAATGAGGAATTGCCCAATGCTTAAGGCTCAAGGAAGAGAGGGCAAGCAAGCTACTCCTAGTGGTTCGGGTTCCAATGCTCCTAAGTAAAACTGCTTTTATGTTCTTCAGACTAGAGGTGACCAAAAGAGTTTTCCGGATGTGGTTACCAATACGTTGAAAGTCTTTCATCTAAATGTGTATGCTTTACTTGATCCCGGTGCTACTTTGTCTTTTGTGACGCCTTATGTGGCAATGAGATTTGGTGTGCTCCCTGATGTGTTGTTAGAACCTTTTTCTATCTCTACTCCTGTTGGTGATTCTATTGTGGCTAAAAGGGTCTATAGAAAGTGTCTAGTTTCCTTGTCCCATAGAGTTACTCTTGTTGACTTGGCAGAGCTTGATATGTTACTCATTGATGTTATCTTGGGTATGGATATGCTGCACTCATGTTATGCTTCTATTGATTGTAGAACTCATGTAGTCAAATTTCAGTTTCCAAATGAGCCTATCCTAGAGTGGAAGGGGGGAAATTCTATTCCTTAGGGTCAATTTGTTTCTTGTCTTAATGCTAGGAAGATGATAGCTAAAGGTTGCATTTACCATCTAGTAAGGGTGAGGGATGTAGATTATGAAACCCATTCTCTTGAGTCGGTCCCCGTTGTAAATGAATTTCCGGAAGTGTTTCTAAATGACTTGCCCAGTATTGCTCCTGAGCAGGAAATAGACTTCAGTATCGATCTTCTCCCAGATACGCAACCTATCTTTATTCCTCCTTACCGTATGGCTCCGACAGAACTTAAGGAGTTAAAAGAACAGTTGAACGATCTTTTAGAAAAGGGTTTTATCCAACCAAGTATCTCTCCATGGGGTGCTCCAGTATTGTTCGTTAGAAAGAAGGATGGTTCCCTTCGTATGTGTATAGACTATCGTCAGTTGAACAAGGTGACTATTAAGAATAAGTATCCTCTTCCAAGGATAGATGATTTGTTTCACCAACTTCAAGGGGAAAGTTATTTCTCTAAGATTGATCTTCGATCAGGCTATCACTAATTGAGAGTGAGAGAAAATGACATTCTGAAGATGGCTTTCTGAACTCGGTATGGTCATTATGAATTCCTAGTGATGTCGTTTGGCTTGACTAATGCTCTGGCGGGGTTTATGGACTTGATGAATAGAGTGTGTAGGCAATACCTAGACAAGTTCGTGATTGTGTTTATCGATGATAGTTTGATCTACTAAAAGAGTGAGGATGAGCTTATAGATCATTTGAGAATCGTGTTGCAAGTTCTTAAGGACCTACAACTTTTTGCAAAGTTTAGCAAATGTGAATTTTAATTGAGGTCCGTGGCATTCCTTGGTCATATTGTCTCAAGTAAGGGTATTGAGGTAGATCCAAAGAAGACAAATGCGGTCAAGAGTTTGCCTAGACTGCTAACTCCTTCGGATATTAAAAACTTCTTGAGTTTAGCCGGTTACTATAGAAGATTTGTAGAGGGGTTTTCTTCCATTGCCTCTCCTTTGACGGCTTTAACTCAAAATAAGGCTAAGTATATATGGACCGAGATGTGTGAGAAGAGTTTTCAAGAGTTGAAGGATTGTAACACCTCAGAATTCTAGTAGGCTAATCTAGAGCTAAGTGTGAGGGTAGGAGTCAAGGAAGAAAGGCAAGGGCGAAGGGAGTAGGCTAGGGCAGCCTACCTTGGTGTAGACACTGCCCCACCTACCACGCCCACCACCACGGCTCGTGATAAGGACCACAACCCTTGGTGTGGCTCGTGGTGGGTAATGAGTCCACGATTTGGACTCATTTAGGGCTTTATTTTAATAGATTTAGTGTCCTCAAAGGCATATTTTGTGCCAATAACTGATGTAAATCCTTGAATTTCAGGTATTTGGAGTGAGGAACAAAGCATGGACATTATTGAGCAAAAAGGAACAAGGCAGTTGAAAGAACAAAGAAAAGAAAGCCTGAGGATCGCCTAATCAAGTGGGCGAGTCATCGAACGTCCATGGTCTCACCTAATGTTCTAGTGTGCCAAGCCCTGAAAGAGAAAATCAAGTCGGCGATAGAAAGGAGTAGTTGGCGAGTCGCCGAACTGTTTCGCGATGCAGTACCATATCTCCCGATGTTTCAGAACTTGAAGATGCTGAAGGCCAAAGCAAAAAGGCGATGGAATTGACCAAAGGGCAGATCACCGAATAGATCGGCGATCCCTACTTATTGCACTGAATAGTCCTTCGCAACAAATTTTTGGGCGACTATAAATACGTTTTAAAATTCTTAGTTTAGTATCCAGTTCATTTTTATCATTGAGATTGTTAAGTTTTCAAGTTAGAGAGCTTAGAACTAAGTTTTAGAGACATTTTCTCCTTAGCTTTGAAGATTTGAAGATTTCCATTTCTAAGAAATTGGAAGTGGGTGTTGAAGATTCTTCATCTTAGACCTTTTTAAAGACTATCCATCCTACCCAGTTGATGGAAACACAACTTGGTAATGATATTTACCTTTGTATGATGTCTAGCTAAAACCCCAATTCTTGGGGTGGGATTATGTGATTATGGGTTGATTTAGCTGCTGGGTATTGTTAATTGATAGTGTAAATGTTGTTTAAAAGTTATTTTGTTCAGTAATTGTGGTTGAAATTAATGGGTTGTAGTTGCAAATACAATCCTAACTTCGTGATTTTGGCTTGCTTGAGAGAGAGGTTTTAAAACCAAAATTGTTGAATCGATGGTCTATGGGTATTGGGTTGTCATAGGTTTAGCTCGAGAGAGTGAACCCTAAAACCTTTTCCACACATTCAACTCGAGAGAGTGAATGGACTAAAGCGAAGGCTGTTCTTAATTGCTGCTCATTGGTGTTCGAGAGAAACTAATTTGATTCGGGGTAAATTGTTCGAGAGAAAGTTTGCCCCCATTTAAGTCTAGCTTATTCACTGATTTACAGCTATTCACTATTAATTGCAATTACCCAATTGTGTAACTTAGCCCATAATCAAATCATATCCCAAGAACCCGTCTCGATACTTGTTATTTTCATATGATTTGTTGTTGTAGCTGATAGTTGAAACAATTCCTCCTGATATTTGACACTTATGTCTCCCCAAATTTGAACCATGCTTTTATTCGTAAATATTTTTAGCTTTGATTGACTTGAGCATATCCTTACTTGCCTATTGATTCTTAATTACAAACCACTCCCTTGGGACTCGACCCCAACTCACTTAGTTGGGTTATATATCTACTTTATGATTGTTGACACTTAGTATTGGATGAAGTGTCCTGATACATGAAATCAAAATGGCACTACTGCCAGGGAGTGGTGTTATTTGAAAATTCTTAGTTAAGTTGGATTTTGTTCTTGTTTGTTATATGATACTTAC
The DNA here is from genome assembly GCA_036250505.1 of Solanum acaule. Taxonomy (NCBI): domain Eukaryota; kingdom Viridiplantae; phylum Streptophyta; class Magnoliopsida; order Solanales; family Solanaceae; genus Solanum; species Solanum acaule. The sequence goes on from JAJOOR010000367.1 coordinate 58,270, forward strand.
TTAATTTTAGTTTTGTTTTTCTTGTTTGTGTGTTGCAACAGGAAGTATGAGTATGAACGGCAACAATGGCAGCCAAGTAGGCCATCAAGATGACATCGGAAACCTCAACGATGTCAACAAGCCTAATGCTAATGAGCCCTATCTTATGGGTGGTATTGGTGCCATTCGCTTGCCTCACGTAGTAGAGTCCGTGTGGATATTGAATATGAGATGGAAGCTCTCACGTAGTAGAGTCCGGGTTTCCAAAGTAGTCTCATGGGATGGACGCCTTCAAGAAGTAGAGTCTGGGTTTCTAGTAGAAATCCTCTTATCCCATAACTATGTGCCTACATAGGTTGATTAGCTAGTGGATCCACTTAAGCTACAAGTTCAAGGTTCTACCTTAGGCAGGTAGAACACCTCTTTTCGGTGTGGGGTAGACACCAGAGTCCATGATATAGCTCACATGGTCTCATGTCGTTAAGGCAATTTCGCACAACAAGATTAATAATGAACTAAGACATACTTCAAGAGATATCTCGTAGTGTTCAAAGGTTTTAAAGGTACTAGTCGCTTTCATTGACTATGATATTATGACTTATGTTTTCCAACCCTTTCATGTGACATTTTAAGTTTGTTAAATTGCATGTCATGAAATGAAATGTCCCTTTTAGCATGTTTTAATTATTTTTTATGCATGGCTATCATACTCGGTACATTGTTTTGTACTAATGCATACTCTTGCCTACATTTTTCCCAAATGTAGGGTCCGACAGTTAGGGTCGACATTTTTATGGCTAGAGCTTGGATTTGATTGTTTCTTGAGCTTGGTGAGTCCTCATGATTCGAGGAAGGAGTTTTATCTTCATAGTTTCTTTCTTGTATTTCATTTTTTAACATGATGTATAGGCGAGGACCAATTTCATTCAATTGTATTAGATGGCTATGATGAGACATGAGTTAGACTTCCGCTTTTCATTTTATAAAATGATTTAGACTTGGACTATTGTTTTACTCTTATTGTTCTATTTCTTATGTTATGAAAGCTAAGTGGCTCGTATAGAGTCCTTCGGGGTTCTATATGCCATGTTACATCTAGGGGGTACCCCTGGGTCGTGACAAACTTGGTAATTAGAGCACAAGGTTTAGAATGGTCCTAGGATATCTCTTAAGCCACGTCTAGTAGAGTCTTGTTCACAAGTGTGAAGCGCGCCATATTTATGAATAAGAGGCTATAAGATGATTAGGGAACTCCAATTCTTTCATTACTCTTAAGTCTTGCGATAGAGTTGAACTCTATAAAGTCTCTCTCTTAATCTTTATCCTATGTTCTTCAGGATATGGCTACCCGAAGAGCTTATGCTAGAAGGAATGTGAGGGAGAATGAGGAACAAGAAGCTCCTCCTCAAGTTTCGGTCGATCCTTTGGTCGAGCATGTATCTAATGCGAAGTTTAGGGCGATTTTCAAGTGTTGTCTCAAGCGGTGATGGCCCAAGACATAAGCTTGAACTGGAATCTGAAAGAAACATTTACCTCATCTCAACTCAAATCATCTCAATATAAAGTAGTAATAAAGATGCAATATAAAGAAAAGCTTTAAAACATGTAGATAACAACTCAGTGTATTGAAATACACGATAATAACTTAGTTTTCTATACAAAAATACAAGTAACTCTATGGGAGATTCTCTAACCGACAACCATCACTATGAGCTATGTGATGATACAACGTCTAGCCCACGCTGCCAGAACTGTCCTATACTTTGCCGGGTATAGAACCTACTACTAAGTAGATCCACCAGTCTATGCTAAAAAGCATTAAGGAACCATCTAAAAAATATGACCCTTTATACCCACGTTGGCCACATAGTTTATGGAGACTTGAGTTATTTGAACTCGTCCCCATATCGGTGCTCAATACTACTCCCAAAATGTAACTAGCTCATATGGTTAAAACCATAACTTTTTCTGTGGTTTGAGATTATTACTCGAAAGATCTTTCTCTTAAAAGAGATGGTACTAAAACTGCTCATGAAAACTCTTTTGGAAATTGGTGTTTCCTCTTATCTGAAATGTGAAAATATTTACTCTTTAGGAATACTTAGTTCCCATATATCATTTTAAAGAAATGAACTTGTTTCTACTCTATCTCAAACTCAATGCTTAAGTCTTTAAAACAAGTTTAAAACGATTGTAAAAGACTTTTGAAAAGGTTTTAAGAACTCTCTAGACTTGACTTATAGCTCTACCCTGAATGTGAATTATGGATTCAAGGGTTATGACATGTTATGGATGATCTCTCGATGTTTAGACATACCTTAGAGTGTAGAAATCAACTATAAAAGATAGGTATGATTCGAAGGAACTCAAATGGAAAGAAGTGGGAAAGGGTAGAGGACCTGGCGACCCTGGCGTACTTAGTAGTGCAGGGCGCCAGACTTTGAACTACAGAAGCTGACTTGGGGTGCACTGAGTGGAATGGCGCCCCAAGGGTCAAACTACAAACACTCTTCTCTGGCGCACTGAGTGGCGCGGTGCGCCAGCCCCTTACCCAGAAACCCGATGAATTTTCTTACTCATTTTCTAACCCCAATTCACCTAGAATTGAATGGTTTCTTCCCCAATCACTTTAATTCAAATATACAACAATAGTACACAAGAATATACTCCAAAAACAACCTTAAAACTTATACGATTATCTCAAGAACTAATCAACAACTCAACCATCAAGATTAAGAAGGAAACTTTTACAAAACTCATCATGAACTCAAATCCTTTACTTTCAAGAACAAAATTACGCTGAATTAATCATGATTGGCATGTGGGTGAACTAACCCGATGCTATGTGAACTCAAATACCTCTTAGGGATCAACCCTTGGTGAAATCCGCAACAAAAAATCCTCAAGAACTTGACGAACGCTTCAGTTTTCTCCTTTTCTCCTCTTCTTGAACTTCTCTAAAAGCCCTAGTGTATTTTAGGATTTGTAAAACTGAACCAAATCAGTTTAGACCCCTAGATATTACGAAATTTCGTTTTAAGTTAATTGGGTAAGGAAAAGACCAAAATACCCCTTTTAAATCCGAGTAGCTTTCCATAACTAGACAGCCTAACTTCAAACCGGCATATCTCCCTCACACGAGCTCAAAATTTAGTAAACTCAGTGTCGTTGTAAAGAGGATTCCAATACCTTTCATTTGTTATCTTATGGTCCACCTAACACATTCTGTACTGAAAGTTATGGTCGTTTGAAGTTGACCAAAAAACCATACTTAGCATAACTTGTAAAGTTTCAGATTTTGCTATTTCCAATTTAGTTTCTTTCTAATTCTTGTTCTTTCAAAAACCGAGGTGTTACAATATCTCCCCCTTGGAAACATTCGTCCTCAAATGAGATTACTCTAAGTAGACTAAGGGTGTAACATCTAACATTCTGCTCAAACACCCAACATGCAATATATAACACAACAAGTCAACTTATGTAACTGCCAAGAATAGGATTGGTACCTAAATTTGGAATTTCTCCGGACTCAAAGAGATGTGGGTATCTCTTCTTCTTGTCCTCCTTAGCTTCCCAAGTAGCTTCCTCAACAAACTGATTCCTCTAGAGAACCTTGACTGATGCTACCTACTTGGTTCTCAACTTGCAAACCTGGCGGTCTAGAATCTGAATAGGAATCTCCTCATAAGATAAGATATCCTTAATACCAATATCTTCCATAGGTATGATAAGTGAAGGATCGCCCATGCACTTCTTCAACATGGAAATGTGAAATACCGGATAAATCGCTGCTAACTCTTGGGGTAGCTCCAACTCATAAGCCATGTTACCGACCCTCTTGGATATCTTGTATGGACCAATATACCGGGGACTAAGCTTTCCCTTCTTGCCAAATCTCATAACACCCTTCATGGGTGAAACCTTCAAATATACCCAATCATCTACTTCAAACTCTAAGTCTCTTCTCCTAACATCTGTATAGTATTTATGACGACTCTGTGCTGTTTTCAATCTCTTTTGAATAACCTTTACATTTTTTATAGCTTGATGAACCAAGTCTGGTCCTATCAACCCAACTTCACCAACTTCAAACCATCCAATAGGAGATCTACATCTTCTCCTATAAAAAAACTCATAAGGAGTGATCTGGATGCTAGAATGATAACTATTGTTGTAAGAAAACTCAATGAGAGGTAGATGATCATCCCAATTACCTTTGGAATCAATCACACAAGCTCTCAACATATTTTCTAAAGTCTGAATTGTGCGCTCTACTTGACCATCAGTGTGAGGATAAAAAGCGGTACTCAAGTTCACCTTTGAACCCAAACCTCTCTAGAATGACTTCCAAAATTATGAAGTAAATTGTGCACCTCTATATGAAATAATGGACACGAGAACTCCATGAAGTCAGACTACCTCTTGAATAAATAACTTAGCATAATCTTCTGTTGAATGTGTAGTCTTTATCGGTAATAAATGGGCTGATTTAGTCATTCGATCTACAATCACCCAAATCGGATCATTCTGCCTGCGAGACGGTGGTAAACCTATAATGAAATCCATATTGATCATCTCTCACTTCCATTTCGGAAGATCTATTTTCTCATCCGTACCACCCGACCTCTGGTGCTCTTGTCACTACCCAACCCACCGGGCCGTGCGGGCACCTACTCTACCACCTAAGTAGGTAAACCCTCATATCCCAATAGTTAAAATCATACGGAAAATTAATAAAACTAAAGAATAAAGAAATTCCATATAATATCCTTATAAAAACAAGAGTTTTAAACGACTCAAAGTTAAGACTTGTAAAGTAAATAACTACCAGGGATCTAGTCTAAACAGGTACAAGAGCTACTAAGAGTACAAGTAAATCATAATAATGAAAAGACACAACTTCCATCATGCGGAAGGAAAATAGCAGCTGCTGGAGATTTCCTTCGTCTTCACCTATATAACATCGCTGATCCTGCAACTAGACTATGCCAAGAGGCATAGCAAGAGTAGTATAAGTACAACCACACGTACTGGTAGGCATCATCAGTCAACCTGAATAACCACCGCATAATATAAGAAATCAACTGGCGAAACATGCAATAACACCAATCGCTCCTCCATTTTTATATTTTACCTACCCTTACTATTCCGGATATTAACATCATGCTAGTTCACTTGCCTCTAGCCCCTTACTCACTTCTTTTGTGATTACACCTAATTAATCTATCCCTTAAGGACGTTCCAGATATACCACTACCTACCGGGACAACCACTCACATTACACCCTTACGTCTTCCTCATCTCTACTCAACTTATGACTTCACATTATGCATATTGAGGCTTACTATTCATTTATATTACCAACCCCTAACCTCAACAATATTACCCATGACCTCATTCTAAATAACAAAGATAGCACCGGAACCATTGGTTCCCCCTTACCATGCTAAAACTGAATTAGGACTCTACCATTCACAATTTATTACACAACCAGATATCTCCCATTAACTTTCACTATCATAACCCCCACCTATAAGAACATAATGTACAACACACCAATCATTTCAGGAAAAATGTCCAATTCCACATTATCCATAATGAAAGCAATTACACATATAATACAAGTCAATGGTCCTCTCATGGAACCCACACCCAAACTGTTAGTGTACGGAAACGTGGTTCCTGATCCAATGCAAGTTAGTCTGCTGGAATGTAGCACCAGATCCAATAATTATGCCGGTACGTGGCAACCGATCCAATGCAAGTTAACGTGTCGGTAGGTGACACCCGATCAGATGCTCACAATCATAATAATATTCACATCCATAGCATACAATACCCACTTCATATAGTCAAGTACTCAAGTTCATGGCATGCATTGTTCATAATCATTTCATTAGATTCGTATTTTCTTTATACTTTGCTTATATGCATTATAACATACAGTCACCAATTAACAACATCCCACAAAATAGGAAATCACAACCATCGCCTTAACCCTATTCCATGAACTAGGGCTTTCTCATACGTCATATAACTAATGTCACACTTAGGAATATACGCATAATCAATCCTTTCTCGGTGAGCAAAAAGCCTACGCATGCATTCTACCATCAATTTCAACATACTACGCAGTGAATGACAGATTTGAAACTACTCAATTAAATAAACAGAGCCTACCTGGGTGCCAAGCACTCACAGAGGAATTGCAGATAATTTATAGGTTTCTGAATGACGGGACGGTGGATTTGATCGGCAATCCACAAGCTATCGCCATCCCATGCTAGAAATCTCTTTCTCCTTATTTTCCAAGCTTAGACCAACTTTTTGGAGGGTTTATGGGGGTGATTTACGTCTAATTTAGGTGTTTTAGGGAGAAGGAGAAAGTAAGATTTCGCGTTATTTACATACTTCCTTGCCTATCCAGCTCTAGCGACTACTTATCCCGCTGTGGCTCTACTACCCTAGCGGCATCTAGCCCGCCCTGGCGGGACAGTGGCCCCAGTGTTATCCCGATGTTTTGCTTTTCCTAAGTAATGACGTTTCGGGTCGTTATAGCTCTACTTTGACTTGTTGGCAATTCGGGCACAATAACGAGCTCTGCGATACCTTTCTTCATACTACTCCACTAATAGACTTCTCTCATGTCACGATATATCTTTGTGGAACCTGGATGGATAGAATATATGGAGCTATGAGCCTCCTCCATGATCCTCTCTTGGAGTTCATCCACCCTTGGCACACACAATCTACATTGTACCTTAATACACCATCTCCCCCTTGTTCAAAAGCTATCACTTTTTACTTATGAACATTTTCCTTTAATTCAAGCAAAATAGGATCTTGGTCTTGTTTCTCTTTCACTTTAGACACTAATGATGATTCATCCCCATTCATCACCACTACTCCTCCTTCGTTGGAATCCATTAGTCGAACTCCTAATCGTGCAATTCTATGCACATCTTTTGCTAACTCTTTCTTGTCCTCCTCAACATGGGAAGTACTACCCATAGACAACCTGCTCAAGGCATCAACAATAACATTAGCCTTACCTGGGTGATAGAGGATACTCATGTCATAATCCTTGAGTAACTCTAACCATCTTCTCTGCCTGAGATTAAGATCATTCTGACTAAACATATACTGAAGACTCTTGTGATCGGTGAACACATCAACATGAACACCATAAATTGACGCCATATTTTCAAAGCAAACACTACGGCAGCCAACTCTAAGTCATGGGTTGGGTAATTTTTCTCGTGAGTCTTAAGTTGTCTGGAGGCATAAGCTATAACTTTGCCATTCTGTATTAACACACAACTCAGTCCAACTTTGGACGCATCACAATATACCACAAAACCTTGCATACCTTCTGGCAAGGTCAATACTGGGGCAGTAGTCAACCACTTTTTAAATTCCTGAAAGTTTTTCTCACAAGCTTCAGACCGTTGAAACTTAATTGTTTTCTGAGTCAACTTGGTCAATGGGGATGAAATAGATGAAAACCCCTCGACGAACCTCCTATAATAGCCAGCCAATCTGTGTTTGTTATTGGTTTAAATTTAGTATGATTTTTTGAGATGTGTCATTTGTTTCTATTTTAAACACACTCTTGTACACACATATTATATAAACAAAATATTAATTATAAGTTGGTATAATTTTGGTATGAAGATTGAAATCTTGCATTCATATCAGTTGTGCCTTGAAATTCTAGATTTATACTCATTGTATATACAAACTGAATTGTGTTTATATTGTTTATTCAACTATTTATATCCAGTTATACACATTACATACGTGACTCACTTGTGGTTATTTTTGGTGTGTATTTGATATGAAGTTTTCAATTTTGTATGCATTTTGGTAATACATGTTTTTTTTCCGTATAATGTATGAAATATATATTAAAACAGGGTACTTCAAAATATTAAAAGCACTTAATAAACCATTGAAGTCAAGTAACATACACATGATATTGTTAGGACATCATAATAGTGAGGTTACACGTTTATGTGGTAATTGGGTTCTATTAGAATTCGTGTTTATAGTTTATCTCTTGAAGAGTTTATATTCAACTACACTTTGTGTAACACCCTTAATATATTGAGGAAGAACTCTTCTGTGAAATACAATGAAGATTTATTATATTCATAAAATCTCTACATGGTATCAGAGCCCTACGAAGACTCACATCTCAAATATGGCACTTCCTTCAATTACCACTATCACCTCACAAACCCCTTCCCAGAATTCATTTGCAACCAACGTCACTCAGCCTTTCGAAGGTACACACATGTGCCCTCCCAAGGTAATTCCAAATAGCTCTTTCAAAGCAACCTTAAATGGCGCGGTTATCAATCCAGTGTATAATTTATGGATCAAACAAGACTAAATTTTATTGAGTTGGATTCTCTCAATCCTCAACGAAAGGATTTTATCCCAAATAGTTGATTATACGACATCTCAGACTGTTGGAAGTCTCTTGCAACAATGTTTACGTCACAATCCAAGTCTAGGATAATGCAACTAAGATTGCAACTACAAACCACAAAGAATGGAAACTCATCAATGGTAGAATATCTTCAAAGGATGAAGACTTGTGCCGATAATCTCGTAAGTGCGACACACCTCGTCACTGATGATGACCTTGTCTTATATATTCTTGGAGGACTTGGACAAGAATATGATGATGTGGTTGTCTCGTTCATTGCTAGAGCGGATTTAATTTCATTGTTTGATCTTCATGGCTTTCTTTTAAGTCATAAGTATCATTTGGAACAGATGACAATTTTGGAACAAGGTCTAGGCAGCCAAGCCAACTTGTCTACTAGACAATCCAACAATCCTAACAATGATAATTCATTTAAGAAGCAAACTAATTAAAATAATAATCAGGCTTATGGTGGCAGGTCTGGACGAGGATTAGGTTGGGGTCGGGGTCACAACACTAACTTATCCAACCAAAATCAATGTCAAGTTTGCAACAAGTTTGGACACTCGGCTCTAAATTGCTACCATTGTTTCACCATTCCTATCAAGCTCCATCCAATAGCCACACATGAATGCTCTCATTGCTCAACCTTCCATTGTTGGAGAATCGAAATGGTACCTAGATTCTGGAGCTACTCATCATTTAACTAATAATATGCAGAACATGGCGATAAGAGGAGAGTATATGGGAAGTGATCAAATTAATGTTGGTATGGCAAAGGTTTGAGAATATCTCATTTTGGTCATTCTATCTTACCTACAGTTAATTGACCTTTACATCTATCTGATGTATTATTGGTGCCTGAAATTATCAAAAAATTGCTTAGCATAGAAAAATTTACATCTGATAATGATGTTATATTTCAGTTTCACCCTCATTTTTGTCTTGTGAAGGATCGGGCAACAGGGAAAGTACTACTGTGCGAGACTCTTGAGTGTGGCCTTTATCGCGACCTTGCTGCCCAGTTAATCAGCCAGCCCACTCCCTCTAATCAATTACAAGCTTTCCATGTGTCCAAGTCATCTTTGATCTATGGCATAGTCATTTAGGTCACTCGTCTCTACGAGCAGTCAATAGTATTATTAGGAGTCTTTCTTTACCAGTCATATCGAGTTCTCGGTCTAATGTTTGTTCATCTTACCAATATGACAAGAGTCACAAATTTCTATTTTTTGTTTCCAACTCTAGTGCTACTTATCCTCTTGAATTGATCCACACTGATGTATGGGGTCCTGCTCCACAATTGGCTAGTAATAAATTTCGTTATTATGTTTCTTTGATTGATGAGTTTAGCAAATTTACATGGTTATTTCCTATGAGTTCCAAAAATGAGGTTTATACAATTTTTTTGCACTTTAAAACTCGAGTTGAGAAATTCTTTGACCGTTAAGTGGTACAATCCGATTGGGGTGGCGAATATAGGAAGTTATCTACCCTTTTTGCTCAAGAGGGGATCGTTCATCACTGATCTTGTCCCCATACTCATGAACAAAATGGTAATGCTGAGCGGAAGCATCATCATATTGTTGAAATGGGTTTAACATTTCTCGCCCATGCCCCCCTTCCTCACACCTTTCGGGTTAATGCGTTTTCTACAACAGTTTACACTATAAGTCGTTGCCCATCACCATCACTCAATATTGTTTCACATTATGGGCACTTGTTCAAAAAAGGTTCTTGATTATCATTTCATGAATGTTTTTGGCTGCACGTGCTTCCCATTACTTCGTCCTTACAACTCTCACAAACTAGCCTTTCGCTCCTTAAAATGTATTTTCTTAGGGTATAGTGGAAATCATTAAGGCTATAAATGTTTACATGTCCCTAGTGGCTGAATATATATTTCTCGTCATGTGATTTTTGAAGAGTTACAATTTCCCTTTGCTAGTTCATCTGACTCCAAATAGAGCGCTGACCCCCGACTCCACTGTCATGACATCTTTGCCGATCGTTGCTCCTATTATATCTTCTTCCCAAACCACTGTTGCCAGTGATCCTTCCATAATAGTTACTGCCTTGCAAACTTCATCATCAATCTTGTCAGCTCCTTCATTGCCAAGTTCATCGTCTAGCTCACCGGTGTGTCATTCGGTCCCGTTTGATCTGTCTCCCTCTTCCATTCCTCCTATTAAACTTACTAATGATCTTCCAGTAGCTACTGATACAACCATTGTTCATACAAATTCTGAAACATCAGCTGCCCGGACCACAAAATTTGTACCTCATCATATGGTAACCAGGCATAAGGCAAATTCCGCAAGCTCACATTGCCACAAAATACCCTTTACCGCCATATACCTTGCCATATGAACCTACATGTTTTACCCAAGCCAACAAATACTCAAATTGGAGAAAGGCTATGCAAGAAGAGTACAACTCCCTCCAGCAAAATGGTATTTGGTCGCTTGTCCCGTCTTTCACGGCCGAAAATGTTGTTGGATGCAAATGGATTTTTAAGTTGAAACTCAATCCTGATGGATCCATTGAGCGAAACAAGGCATGTTTAGTGGAAAAGGGATTTAGCCAAGAGGCTGGAGTGAAATACCATGAGACATTCAGTCCGGTGTTGAATCCTACAACTATCTGTGTGGTTCTGTCTCTTGCTCTATCAAAAGGGTGGTCACTACCACAACTTGATTTCAAAAATGTGTTTCTACATGGGCAAATACATGAAGAGGTATACATGCCTCAACCCTCTGGATTTTATTGATCCACAATATCCAAATCATGTGTGTAAGCTTCACAAAGCCCTTTATGCCCTTAAACAGGCCCCTCGGGCATGGTTTGAGAAGCTTAGCTCGAAATTCCTTGAACTCAATTTTGTACCTTCTAAATCTGATACGTTTCTATTTCTTCGCAATTGTGAAGGCCATGTTACTATTATCTTGGTCTATGTAGACGATCTTATTGTTAGAGGAAGCTCTAATGAGTTCATTGCAAGTTTTATTTTTCATCTTTCTGATGCCCTTTGCTGTAAAGGATCTTGGTAAGCTACACTACAATCTTGGTGTTGAGGTACATTATCAGACCACTGGATTGACCCTTTCTCAGTCCAAATACATTAGAGAACTCCTTGCTCGTGCCAAAATGGATGGTGCAAAGCCAATTGCCACACCTATGGTTACGGGACATTAATTGTCTCAACATAAAAGTTCACCATTTTCTGATCCATCATTATATCGCAGCTTGATAGGAGCTCTTCAATATATAACTATCACGCGTCCAGATGATCGGACATCTACCGATGGTTAATGTATTTTTATTGGACCCAACTTAGTGTCATGGAGCTCAAAGAGGCAGCGAGTGGTTGCACGATCCAGCACCGAAGCTGAATATCGGGCTTTAGCAGCGGCTACTGCTGAGGTTACCAGGATGCAACATCTTCTTCAAAAAATTCGTGTCTCTCTTCCTCAAGCTCCCACACTGTGTTGTCATAATCTGTCCGCTACCTACCTTACTGCAAATCCTATTTTTCATGCGCAGACCAAACATATTGAATTGGATTTTCATTTTGTTCGAGAAAAAGTAGCCTCAAAAGACTTGGATATTCGCTACATCAGTTCCATGGATCAGTTAGCAGACATTTTCACCCAGAGCCTTCCTTTACGCCGGTTTAATCTCCCGCGTTCCAAGCTTGTAGTTGTACGACCACTGCTCAGTTTTACATGTTAGGACATCATAATAGTGAAGTTACATGTTTATGTAGTAATTGGGTTCTATTAGAAATCGTGTTTATAGTTTATCTCTTGGAGAGTTTATATTCAACTATACTTTGTGTAACATCTTTTATATATTGAGGAAGAATTCTTCCCAGTAATACAATCAAGATTTATTATATTCATAAAATCTCTACAGATATACACATTATGTGTTTATTTTTTATTTCTAACAATACGAAACAAATAATAAATTAATTAAAAAAATTTAAAAAATGAATTAAAATAATTCTTAACCAATTAATTAAAATTATCCTTTCCCTAATATATATAGTTTTGGGGTACTCAGATACATTTAGACCGGATTTGTTCAGAGCGAGAAGTTTTTGGGAAATTACTATTTAATGAGAAGACCTTTACGCAGTACTCAAATACATTTAGAAATAAAAAGAAAGTTAGATAGCCTATATCTAGAATATAAGAGACTACATAGTACCAGAGAAGACAATATAAGATTAGATCATTTAATAGATATAATATCTAGACTAGAATATAAATTCATTACACAGTTAAAATCTAGACAGAACTACTATATGAAAAACATCCTTTCGCCAATCAATTACGGTTAAGATATTGGTATTTGTACAGAGAAATACAGATAAAATTAGAGTTGTTAAAATTAAAAAGGGCATTAAGCTTATATTTAAAAGTATTAGAAACAAGAGACTTAGTGGACAGACTGTGTAACCACAGAGGTTTATACTCGTCAAATAGACCAACACTAGTCAACCCAGAATTATTAAGTGCGATTAAGTGGGAATTACTTAGCATAGACAGTGATATCCAATCTGCTAATAATCAGATAAGCCTCCAAAAGAAGCGTATTAGGGAAATCGCTATTCCGCTAGGATAAATAGCAACTATAGATCCATTAAAACAACTAGAATACTTAGACTTAAGAATATATCCAGAAAAGTAATATAGAATATTAAAAGAAAATACGGTAATTAAGTGTAACTTTAACCAAGGAGAACACCTTCTACATTCCGAAGACAAGCAATATAATACTATAATAGATCTTATAATAAACTTTAGCGAGAAAATGCAAGAACAAGATAAGAATATAGTAAGACTACAAGAAATAATAGAAAGAACGTAAAGTAAACATAAAAAAAAAAACTAGAAAAATTAGAACAGAACTTTGATTTCTTAAAATCACAAGAACTAGAAATAGATAGAAAAATTCAATACTTAAACATAAATTCAGTATAGAACAAATACCTACAAAGGTTGAAATAGAAAAGCTAATAAAGATCATAACAGAAAAGCCTAAGAATTAGGAATAAGAACAAAGGAATTAGTTGAAAAAATTACAAAGCAAGGAGAAATAATAACTACCCAAGTTGGTGAATTAAAAAAGACAATACAAAGACTAGAAGAAAAACTCCTTTCATGAACGACTTATGTCAAGATCCATCATACACTAAAGCCCTAAAATTTACTTCTAGTATTCAACTAGATCCGCAAGGATTGTCTGATCACCAACCTGCAAGTAAAGCAGATCAAGTAATCATTAAACAAAATAATACCATAATAGCACTACTGTTAGATTTAAATAAAAATTAGACAAAATAATAAAGGAAAAAGAAGCTCTACAAGAACAACCTAAGAACACTGAAATAGAAGAATTAATAACACAATTAAAAAATATTGAAATCACTCCACATAAAGATAGACCAATAATAGCTAAAAAACCTCAAAAATGGACTTTCTTTCAGGTAGAAGAACAACAGTCGAAGAAAGACCACGAGTAAGCTTTTCTGATAATAGAAGAAGAAACAGCCTCATATCACGAATATTAACAAGGAACAAACAAGAGGATAAACAAATCCAGGAATTAAACCAAGTAATAGATATAGATAAAGATATAAGAATATTCCAACAGAATCAGTTGAACCTACTTAACCCAAATATATTATATGATATAGGTTATTTCGCGAGAAATAATCAGCTATACAGACATTATAGAGAAGAACAAATTTCTGCTATAGGAAAGGAAATAGCTACGATGAATCTAATAAACCCAGAATCCCTTAGGGAAATAATACATAACAGACTGACATTAATGCATATGGGATTAATAGTAGTAGGATTGAAAGGATTAACCAAAAAAAACTTAGGAACTAAAGTATTAATTGTAATATACGAATATACGATGATAGGTGGTCTGATTTAAAAAAATCCATTATAGGATTAACTGAAGTAGATATGACCAATAATGGAGGAATATTTTATATTAGCCCAGATTTTATGATTAATTTAGAAGAATTCGGAAAGCATATAAAAATAGGAATACAGACTAAAGGCTACAAAGAGATGAGTAGTAGCGGGAATAATCTACTTATGTGTGTAGGTTTCATTGGAAAAATTGCATCAAGTAGTAATACAAGGTTTAAACTAAAAGTAGAGGATGTAATAGAAGTAATGGGAAACAAAGGCATAAAGCTAATAAAACCAATCAAAATAAACCCAGAAGAATACGCAGGATTAGAATGGAACCTAGAACAATGTAATAAAAAGAAATTACTCACACCAAAATCTCATATAATGTACACTAATACAAAAGGAGAAACATCTATAAGATTTACAAACTATGGTTACTCTAACCAAACAGACATAGAAGACGAAATAGAGGAAGAAACAGAAAAAGAGTTCATGAACATAGAAATAATACAAGAAGGATATGGAGTAGATGAAACTTTACAAGAAGCAGAAAGAAAATATAGAGATAATAAAAATATAACATTTAAATATAAAGGGTGCAGGACAGGAAGTATGGGTATAACAGAGGTAGAAAGACATTTTAAAACATGCAGTTTCCGAATAGATAATTTGGGATATAGAAATGACTATATTAACCAGTCAAAATTGGAAAACCTAGACAAGATAATAGATAGTATATATGAGAGTGAAGATGAAATAGAAAATAATTCTATCATCAGTCAAAAAGAACTTATGAAATCCACTAGTTCAAGTGCTAGTCCATTCCAAAGAACTGCCCAACCCCATACTATAGACACAAGCACCGGAAATGTACCAAGAAGAAGAGTATTTAAAGTAAATCCCGACACGGTAACAGAAAATGTAAGATCAATGGGTAGAAGAATGCCTATAGAAGAACCTATCAGGTTACAAGAAGGGGGAAATAAAGGAAAAATATTAAACATAGCTGCACATGATCCGCAAATGTGGAATGCGGTGAACACTGAAATAGAT
The DNA here is from genome assembly GCA_036250505.1 of Solanum acaule. Lineage (NCBI taxonomy): Eukaryota > Viridiplantae > Streptophyta > Magnoliopsida > Solanales > Solanaceae > Solanum > Solanum acaule. Next base: position 73,675 of record JAJOOR010000367.1, read on the forward strand.
GAATTAATAACACAATTAAAAAATATTGAAATCACTCCACATAAAGAAAGACCAATAATAGCTAAAAAACCTCAAAAATAATTAAATAAACAAAGATGGATTAAACAATTAAACAACAGTAAAATATATAGCAGTAAAAATTAAACAGCAGTAAAATATACAGCGTTTAACAAATATTTGTTTAAATCCTACTCAGTACTCCCTCTCACACTGTGTCCTATCATGTTTTATCGCATAATTTTAACTATATTTTCCCATTTTTCCTTTATTTATTTATTTATTTTTATATATATTACCCCGTTCATATATTTCTCTTAACTCGTGTTCTTGATAACTTCTTCTTTAACCCCACCCCGGAGATGGCAATAGCGATGTCCTTTTAATGTAGGCGGACTTTTTAATGCCTTTAAACATCCTTGCAATTTACAGGTTAATCCATCGTTGTTATCATGCAGTTAAGAGCTTAACCATATACTAAGGGTAATGCATAACATAATAAAATATTTTCATAACATAATTATAATACAAACATAATTTTTCATAACAGAATTATAACATAATTTTTCATAACAAACATAATTTACATAGACGATTATTTTTAGGGAAAATATAGGAAAACTTAATAGACTTACATGATTTGGACGGAGAGAGGTTTCCCTTTCGGGAACCCCGACTGACTCTTACACACTAAAATGAAAACTTTTTTACAAACTTTATGTTACAAGAGGGTTTTTAGAGGTCTTTGGTTTGGATACTGGAGAGGATTTTCAGGAACATTGAGAAGGGGAATCTGTTTTGTGTTCTCTTTTCTTACCTTCTTCTCTTGAGGAGGGCTCTGATTTATAGGGGTGGAAGATTAAACGTAGAAGAAAATGAACGGCCTAAAATTAGCCAACACTAAAGAAACTTAATGGCCTAAAATTAGCCGACACTCTAAGATAGATACGATAGAAAAAATAAGATCGAATAATACATGTCGGGTGCACATTGGGCCCCATCGTCACATGTATTATTTGTCACTTATCTGACACTGACTTATACTAACTTAGACACGTGCTTATCAGTTTTTTCCTCTTTAGAGGATAGTGATAAAGTAAGTACTCACACGACAAATGTGGGCATACCCACATGGCACACTTTTATTCCTACTTTATTCTATTGTCTTCATCTTGTTTGTCTTCTTGCATTTGTCTTTAGGTATCAAGATTGTGCAAAGCCTCAAAATCAAAACTCATTCCGGAATCATCATCTTCATTAGGATTTTGAGCATCTTGATAATATGAATGTTCTCCATAGTCGTCTTCTACTGAACTGGTTATATTATTACCTGAACTTTCTCTTCTTGAACCTGTATTTGTTCTTTCGGCTTCTGGTACCAGTCTATCTTCACTTGGATCAGGATTTCTTGTAGCTATTACATGTTTATCTTGTTCTTTTTGAAAGAAGAATCTTTCTAAAGTCTATTTTATTATGCTCTCTATTTTATCATTTTTTTTCTTTTTGTGGAGCATAATTTTCTTTTTTAGTGTATCTGCTTGAGAAAATGATATAGGTAGCCTTCATCTTGATGAAGAGCTTTCATCTTCACTGTTTGGGAAAGTGACAGCCATAAACAGATTTGAGATGTCTTTACCGGCTACCGTTTGATCCGGACTAGCCGTATCTTTATCATCCGATACGGTGGATCTTATTGCATTCGTTTGGGAATGCACACCCTTCTCATATATTTTATCTTGAGATGGATAACTCAGTTCTGGAGTTTGTGTACCTGTCTGCACCTTGTGAGAGGAATCCTTACCTTTGAGTAATTTTACCTGCTCCATTAATCTGGCACTTTCTTGGAGTAATGTCTCAACTTTTCCATTTAATCTTTCAAAGGCTTCTGTCATGGAGGAGCAAAATTATTTTATCTGTGTCTTTTTGGACGTTATACTGCGGGGTCTTTTGTGGATTGTGTCTGAGGGTTGGAGAGATATAGTAATTTGGACCAAGTATCCCTCTTGCATAGTCTAAAGCTTCAGTAAAATCATTAAAACCTTTAAAAAGAGGAGTTTTAACCCCATTTATGGAGTCTAACACTTCTATCCAGGTCTGAAATATGCCATTAATTTTTCCATGTATGACAACATAATATTTAAATTTGTTCTCTCTACTTTTGTTTGTAAAATATTGTCATAATGCATTTAGTGAAGCTATAAAATATTTATTATCTTTCTTATTATATGCCATCCATAAGTTGTCTACAAGGCATTTCTGCGGTTTGTCTATCACACATTCTGGTAATTCTCTAAATGATAAGTTTGACTTCGGGTAACATATTAAACTATGCTTACCGAAATACATGCGTTCCATCATTTCTACTGACGTTGTCTGAGGACTAAACTGAACATTACCTAATAGAGTCTGAGCGTATATGTCTGATGCTGAGGCCACTTCTTTGTCTTTGTCTAGTGGGGCTGGCCCGGTTGGTCTCATGCTGAAAACAAATAGATAGTTAGGCCATTTTTATATTTAATCTACTTAACTGATCTGCTAGACTGTTATCTTTTCCTTTGATATATTCAAATATTACATTTGGATATATAGATATAGTATCCATAAAATTTAGCCATCTTCTCTTGCTACTGGCCTTTTGGTTTATTTTTTGATGGAATTTAACTATGGCTTCACAATCAGTTCGCTGTTTAAGCCATATATTATTGCTAAAACTTCAGCATCTATACTACTCATATTTCTTTTCTTTTTTTATATTTTCCACTTTGGTAGGCACAAATTTTTTCTTCTGCTTTATCACTGTATTTATTTGGTCTTGGTTTTAATACAGCTCCCCATCCTTGGAAACTTCCATCTGTCTCAATTATTAAATAGTCTATTTCTAATGGTATGCTAAATTCTGGAATATTTTTAACTTTTTCTTTAATTTGTTGTACTAATTTTATATCTTCTATGTTAAAATGTTTTTGCCCTTTGCTTCCTGTTTTTGAGTATAATGGTCCTGCTATTTTTCCTAAGTCTTTAATAAAGTTTCTAGCATAGTTTACTAATCCTTGGATTTTTTGTAAATCTTTTGTATTTTCTAATTTATCAGGCATGTCTAATACTTTTGTTGCTATATGTGGTTGTAATTTAATTTTTCCTTCTCCTAATGTTACTCCTAAAATGTTTATATGGTTTTTGCATAATTCCATTTTCTTTTTACTTACTATTATTCCATTTTGCACAAATAATCTAAATACTGTCTGTAAATGTCCTAAATGATCTTTAATGTCTTTACTAAATACTAAGATATCATCTACATATACTAAAACAAACCTTTTATAATCTCCGAATATAGTATCCATTTTTCTTTGGAATATTGGCGGGGCAGTTTTTAGCCCAAATGGCATAGCCAACCATTCAAAATGTCCTTCAGGACAAGTGAATGCTGTCCATTCGATACTTTCTTCATGCATTTTAACCTGCCAATATCCTGACTTGCAGTCGAACTTACTGAATATTCTTTTTCCTTGGATTCGGTTTATTAATTTCACTTTTATCTGGTAATTTATATGCATCAGTTCTTGTGTTATCATTCAGTCTTTTATAATTAATTACCATTCTTGCTTTACCTCTTACTATTTTACTATGATTTCTTACCATGAATGTTGCTGATCTATGTTTTGAAGTAGATCTTCGTATGACTCCTTAATTTAATAATTCTTTTATCTGTATACTAAAATCGTCTAGATCTTGGTTAGTTGTTTCAATAGAAGCTGTTTTTATTATGTATTCAGGATTTATGATATCTAATTTATAGACCACCTTATTATTTTCCCAATATTTTAAGGGTTTTTCTCCTATTATTTCCATTTCGTCTAATATTTTTACTATATTGTCTAAGTCTTTAGGACTTCTAATTATGCCTATCTTATCTATTCCTGTTTGAAAATTATAGAATTCATTTTCTACCTCTATCAAAGTATAATCTTTTTCTCTTATATCATATTCTTCTTGTATTATTTCTATGTTCATGAACTCTTTTTCTGTTTCTTCCTCTATTTCGTCTTCTATGTCTGTTTGGTTAGAGTAACCATAGTTTGTAAATCTTATAGATGTTTCTCCTTTTATATTAGTGTACATTAGATGAGATTCTGGTGTGAGTAATTTCTTTTTATTATATTGTTCTAGGTTCCATTCTAATCCTGCGTATTCTTCTGGGTTTATTTTGATTGGTTTTATTAGCTTTATGCCTTTGTTTCCCATTACTTCTACTACATCCTCTACTTTTCGTTTAAACCTTGTATTACTACTTGATGCAATTTTTCCAATGAAACCTACACACATAAGTAGATTATTCCCGCTACTCATCTCTTCGTAGCCTTTAGTCTGTATTCCTATTTTTATATGCTTTCCGAATTCTTCTAAATTAATCATAAAATCTGGGCTAATATAAAATATTCCGCCATTATTGGTCATATCTGCTTCAGTTAATCCTATAATGAATTTTTTTAAATTAGACCACCTATCATCGTATATTACAATTAATACTTTAGTTCCTAAGTTTTTCTGGTTAATCCTTTCAATCCTACTACTATTAATCCCATATGCATTAATGTCAGTCTGTTATGTATTATTTCCCTAAGGGATTTTGGGTTTATTAAGTGCGATTAAGTGGGAATTACATAGCATAGACAGTGATATCCAATCTGCTAATAATCGGATAAGCCTCCAAAAGAAGCATATTAGGGAAATCGCTATTCCGCTAGGATAAATAGCAACTATAGATCCATTAAAACAACTAGAATACTTAGACTTAAGAATATATCCAGAAAAGAAATATAGAATATTAAAATAAAATACGGTAATTAAGTGCAACTTTAACCAAGGAGAACACCTTCTACATTTCGAAGACAAGCAATATAATACTATAATAGATCTTATAATAAACTTTAGCGAGAAAACACAAGAACAAGATAAGAATATAGTAAGACTACTAGAAATAATAGAAAGAACGCAAAGTAAACATAAAAAAATATTAGAAAAATTGGAACAGAACTTTGATTTCTTAAAATCACAAGAACTAGAAATAGATAGAAAAATTCAATACTTAAACAATAAATTCAGTATAGAACAAATACCTACAAAGGTTGAAATAGAAAAGCTAATAAAGATCATAACAGAAAAGCCTAAAGAATTAGGAATAAGAACAAAGGAATTAGTTGAAAAAATTACAAAGCAAGGAGAAATAATAACTACCGAAGTTACTGAATTAAAAAAGACAATACAAAGACTAGAAGAAAAACTCCTTTCATGAACGACTTATGTCAATCCCTTTGACCACCATATAGAAGAATCCAAAACACATGATTACTTTTCATGAAAATGTCCTAAAAAAAGACTGCAATAAGAGAAATAGAATGAACAACAAAAAGAACGACTGAAAATTTAAATTTCTGATAATTTGGGTAGCAAACTAAAAAAAAAGAAACTGATTTGGAGAAAACCAAGAAATGCAATATTTTATTAGTTATAGGATCCTTAATTAATGATGTCACGATCCAAAAATGGACGTGATGTCACCTATCTCCACCAAGACAAATCAGACTCAACCAAAAATGAAAGAAAAACGGAAAACAATAAAACAAGAACAAGATAAAGCGGAAAACTTATTTTTCTATTAAAAGCCCCAAAATCTGATTGTCATGTGTACAAGCCAGTAAATACATAAGTGTAGAATGTAAAAATAGATATAAGTCTCAATCATTGTTTCTCAAACAAAACAAAGTGTAAGAAAAGGAAAAAGAGGGTCCGCCGAATGACAAGCAACTACCTCTTCAATTCCTTGACGAGCCTCGAGATCAAGAGAAGAAGAAAGAAATCACACGAGTCCGGGCTCGGAACTTACACAAGTGTAGAAGCAAGGGGTGAATACCAAGAACACGGTACCCAACAAACAATCTACTAAACAAAGAAACTAGCTAGAAATCGAATACCCCTTACACTCCAACCGAACCTCCTCAAACTACAACCTGCACAAAAATCAGCCAAACCTAGCAATTCTAGAATACACAGCTCACATGCTCAATATTCACAGTTCAATCTTCACAATTGAACAATCAAACAAATCAAATAAGTCAATCTCAATGACAAGTAGTTCAATCACACATAACAAGTACATCAATCACAATCTACAAGTAAGTCATGCATAAGCATTAAATGCATCAAGTCACAATAATCAATCTCTAAGTCGAAACCATTTTCCATCGGCTTTATAACACTCGCTAGAAAAGACCTCGACATCATAACACTCGCGGACAAAGACCTCGGCATAATAACACTCGCGGACAAAGACCTCGGCACAATAACACTAACTCATCATATATCTCAGCACGACGTTCAAAATCATACAAGCAATATCACACCACATGGAAGAGATAACAAATCATATAATTGAAGCCCACAAATCATGTTTTCAAGCATTTCATCAATCAATCATCAAGGGTCACAATAAGACAATTCACATTATCATGCTCATCACATAGCCTTTTTCATTTCAATCCCTTTTTATTCATTTAGATATAACAAGTGGGCAATCAACAAAGGAAGCATACAAATTCAACTAGAACACAATGTTTAGGAAGCCACTTGCCTTAAATCAATCAACAATCACTCCAATAGTTGAGTCTTTCCCTTTCGGATCACTTCCAAAGCCACACAAATCTATGCACAAACAAGTATTCAACATAAATTTCCTGAAACAATAATACCCACATCAATTTCACTTGAAACGTGGGTCAATCAACATAAACCCAATTATGAAAATAAGGTTTTGATTACGAAATTTAATACTTAAAAACATTACTCAAGGTTTTAGAAACTCATTAGGAAAAATCATCTCGAAAAAGGACTTGAAATCAATTTACAAACTCCATTTTAGTAAATTCTTGGTTTCTTGAAGAAAATTTCCAAATTTATCATTTCAAAAAGCTTGATTTGAACACATAAATCCACAAATAATAATGGGTGATTAAAGATTTAGGGTTAAGAATCATTATCGAAAAGATTTTACTTGAAAATATGGTTGAAATCACCTCCGCAAAGCTCTCAAAACTCAAAAATGGTGAAATAGGGTTGGAACCCCGATTTTAAAAAACATTCTGCCCAGGTCACATATGTTCATCGCGATCGGGACCCAGGATCATGCGATAGCGATGAGTAAGAGCCCGTTTAGATTGGCTTAAAAGTTAGTCAAACCTAAGTCAGTTTTTGATTTCTCGAAGTGTTTGGCAAATATAAAAAATAACTTAAAATTAGTCAAAAATGACTTAAAATAAGTTACGAAGTGTTTGGCAAGGTAAAAAATGACTTAAAATAAGTCAGAAACCAAAAGTAGGTCTCCCCCTACTTTTTATTTTTTAACTTAAAAGTCATTTCAGTTTGACTTTTTATTTTTGACTTAAAAGCTACTTTTTTAAAGCCAATCCAAACGGGCTCTAAGGACATCAACTCATCAAAGTTGACCATTGCGATCGCGACAAGACCCAAGATGATGCTATGTGATCGCGATGAACATAATGGCAGTGCACAAGATCAGAAACTAGCCAAACTCAAAATCATTGAAAAAGATCCTCAGGATTTTTTCGAAACCCGTACACACCAATCAAATATGAAAATACGTTAAACTTGACATTCTGGACTCAATGGAACCGTCAAAACAAAAATCAGAGGTCTCCTTGATCCGACATTCGTGCAAAACCACAAGAAACAAACTCATGCCTAAGAAGACTAAAACACACTCGGGACCTCACAAAAATCAGCGAAGACCTTAACTAGGCCTAAAATCATCCCTTGGACACTCAAAATTTCAATCCAAGCATTTGAACCCCAAATGTTGACCAAAGTCAACCTAAAGTCTAAAATTCCACAATTTCACAACTTATGACATCAAATCCTCAAAAAGACTTGGAACCTGAAATCGACGACTCTCATGACTCAGATTTCACATTTTAGGATTGATGGAATCGACAAAATTCCATTCTGACATTAGAAACTCCAAAAGACACTGAAAACAACTTTCTTAACAACTTAGCCTTTCAGAATCAAAACTTACCAAAAATCTCAACTTTTAACTCAAAGATCAAAACCAATTTTCAGACTCAATCATGGAAAACTCGGGGTCACTTTCTGGAGGGAAAAATGGTAATTTCCATGGAAAAACAAAAAATGACCGACTGGGTCATAACATTATTCACCACAAAAAACCATGTTCGTGCTTGAATATAAGGCAAAACGAAGTACCTAAAGCTTCAAAAAACTGATGATATCTGGCATGCATATTAGACTCTGCCTCCCAATGTAACATCTTGCAATTTGAAATAACTATGAAGAAGCTTGAAATTGGAAATAGTCATTTTTGGAAAGAATTCAAAATGTGGAAATTTAGTTAAGTATGGAAAAAGTGAGTTTTTTGGTCAACTTCAAACAGTCATAACTCCTAGCTCAGGGTGATTTAGGTGTATTTACAGTTATGTTTGGAAAGCTCTTGGAATGATCTTTCTAACACCGCTGAGTTTACGCGATTCCGAGTTCGTATGAGTGAGTTATGCCCTTTGGAAGTTGGGCTGTTGGCATAGGGAAGTTCATCCGAATTTGCAAGGGTATTTTCGTCTTTTCCCTAACCATTTCTTTTGGTTATATTAAAGGTCTAGACTGATTTTAAATCAGTTTTACCTTTTGAAAAGTGAGAGTTAGGGATTTTGAGAGAAGAGGAGAAGAAGAGGAGAAAGCGAAGAAGAAGCAAGGTTCGTCAAGATCGTCGTGGATTTTCGTCGGGGGTGATCCCTATTAAGGTATGTGAGATCATAGTGTTGGGTTGGTTCATTCCCCCACACGCCATACTTGTTTTAATTCCGAGAAAAAATTGGTTGTGTTTGTTGAAGTCTTGTGGTTGTGTTGAAGTTTCTTGTTGGTTTGGTACATGTTTCCAGATGGAATTTCGAGTTGAATCTATTGTATATTGAGGGTTTTAATGATTCTAAGTATTTGGGGAAAGAACCTTTGTTGTTGAGAGGGTTTAGAGTTGGACAAACTAAGGAGAAAAGTTGGATTTTCTGGGGAAAAGGCTGGGGCGTCGCGCCAGCCAGCGCGCCCCAACAGGGGTTCTGAAGTTCCCCCCTTGGGGTGGCGCGCCATGCAGTGCTCCCAGCAGGCCCTCTGAAATCTGAAGGATGGCGTCCCGCGCCTCTCAGAGCGCCAAGGACACCAATCCTCCCCATTCCTTAACCACTTTTTCATACATGTTCCTTGGTAATGTACCTATGTTTTATAGTTGTTTTCAACACTCTAAGGTACATCTAAACATCACGAACTCATCCATAAACATGAGATCATGAACCTTGAATCCATAATCCAATTCGAGGAAGGTTAGGATCAAAGTTAAGTGAAGTTAGAGTCAAGTATAGAAGTTAAGAAGCAAGTCGAAGCAAGTCTTTAAAGTTTTTCAAGAGTCTTTATTGAAAGTTTTAATGTCGTTTTAAGGCTCAAGTTTCAAGTTAAGCCAAGAGAATAGAGTCGAGTTCATTTCTCAAAAGTTATTAGGGAACTAAGTATTCCCAAAGAAGTTTATAAATGTTTTCACATTTGAGCAAGAAAGGGAACATCGATTCCAAGAAAGACTTTAAGTTAAGCTTTGAGCAATTATCTCAAACTAAAGAAAGAAGTTTGTTTTTAAAACATATGAGGTAAAGTATATTTTGGGAGTAGTCTTGAGCACTGAATTGGGGATGCGAGTTCATATTAACTCAACTCTCCATAGGAACCATGTAACCAACATGGGATTTAATGGGTCAAACCTTTTAGATGATCACGTATGTTAAGCTAGTGGAACCATTAAGTTAAGTAGTTCTATACGACGGCAAAGTATAGGACAGTCTGGCAGCGTGATGGTAAGAACGTTGTATCACCACTTAGGCTTATAGTGGTGGTTGTCGGTTAGAGAAACTCCCACAGTAGTAATTGCATGGTTCCTCAAGGGGTTCTTCTTAGTATGAATGAGGGTATGAGACTTCATTCATGCATTGCACAAGTAGACTTTGAGAGTGAGCATGGTATATTTTTATGATATTATGATTATGATTTTGACGTCATGTTTTAAATAGTTTCCCTTTCCTTTATATTGCATGTGTCGTATTGCTTTATATTGAGTTCAGTTATTCATGAGTTGAATAGAGCCAAGGTAAGTGTTCTCTTGTACTCCTTTCAAGCTTAAGTTGTTGTTTAGCTTTCCAGCTCGCATACTCATACATTCCATGTACTCATCCCAGTTGGCCTGCATCTTATTACGATGCAGACGCAGGTACCCAGGATCATCATCCAGTACGCCGTTGATCCATTGAGCACTCCAGAGTCAGTGGTGAGCCTCCTTGACTTCCGGAGGACTCTGTTATTTTGTGTTCCTAGTTTTGTTTTATTAGGATGTTGCGGGGTCTGTCCTAACATCCATCTCAGTATTATAGAGGCTTCATAGACAGTCAGTCAGTTAGTATTGAGTCTCTCATCTATGTATATATATAAATATTCTATTTTGAGACTCGAGTTGCCTTTTTGGCCAGATGTTATCAGTTAGGTTGTTTTATGACCTTTCATTGCATGGAGTTATTCTGTTGAGTTAAGTTTTTCCGCTGAGTTAAGTAAGCCAGGCCAAGGGTTCGCTTGGGGACCAGCGATGGTCTTCGAGTGTCGGTCCCGCCCAGGGTGTATGCTCAGGGCGTGACACCCAAGTTGCCTCACCGACTGAACGATGCTTCCACTACAGCTTCATTGAAGCAATCTCTTTGGTCCTAACCATCCAGACCTGCCTATCCAAGATGGCTATAGACTCCTCCTAAAAAGATAAGTATGGACCCAACTCAACTGTATTAAGGGAAAGTACTAGGGACTCATCCGGCATGAAGCATGGAAACATGAAACACGGGATGCACAACTGACCAGCTATGTGGCAAGACCAACTTACAGGCCACCTCTCCCACACGACTCAAAATTCCAAAGCATCCAATGAATCTAAGGCTAAGCTTGCCCTTCTTTCCGAACCTCATCACACCCTTCATAGGTGACACTCAAAGCCAAACATGATCACCCGAACACCGAGGCTCGAACTCTCCGATCCGCATAACTCTTTAGTCAACTCTGGGCTATCAACAGTCTACCCTGGATCATACAAACCTACTCTGTAGCATCTCTAAACAAGTCTGTATTCAATGAGTCCATCTGCTGAATCAAACCATCTGATTGGACATCTATAATGTCTGCCATACAATGCCTCAAAAAGGGCCATCTGAATAGTGGAATGATAAGCGTTGTTGTAGGAAAACTTTGCTAAGGGAAAATGGCGATCCCATCTAGAACCAAAATCAATAACAAAAGCTTGAAACATGTCCTCCAACACCTGAATCGTCCGCTTGGACTGATCATGTGTCTGAGGATAGAATGATATACTCATATCTAACAAAGTACCCAAACCATGCTGTAATGCCTTCCAAAAATGGGAAGTGAACAATGAATCTCAATCAGAGACAATAGAAACCGAGACTCCATGCAATTGCACAATTTGACTAATATAAAGCTCTGCTAACTTCTCCACCTAATACTTCACCCAAACTGGGATGAAATGGGCGGACTTGGTCAACCTATCAACAACCACCCAAATAGAGTCATAACCACCCATGGTGGTATGCAGTCCCAAAACAAAGTCCATAGTGATCCTCTCGAACTTTCAAGTAAGAATAGGCATTCTCTGAGATATACCTCCAAGCCGCTGGTCTTCACACTTGACTTGTTGACAAGTCAAACACCTCGAAACAGAATCTGCAATATCTCTCTTCATACCATACCACCAATAGTGCTGGCTCAGGTCATGATACATATTCTTCGCACCTAGGCACACAAATCCTGCCTCAAATACGCAAGATAATATCATAATCAAAAACATCCTCATTGGCTTCACCTCTCATCACCTTGCCTCGAATAAGACATAGTTTCTCGTCATGAAACTGACACTCACGAATCTGTTCTACTAAGGAAGAACGAGGCTTAATAAAATTAATCAAACAACCCATCTCCTCAGAAACCCACAAATGGATGAGACTGATGGCTAATCTCTGAACATTTCTGGATAATGGTATCTCCTTCATGCTAATAGTAATAAGACTTTCCATGCTAGAACTCTTCCTACTCAAAGCATCGGCCACCACATTGGGCTTCCCTGGATGGTACAAGATAGTAATGTCATGGTCTTTCAGTAGCTCAGTGTTGCCTCAAGTTCAGATCTATCTGACTGAAGATATACTAAAGACTCTGATGATATATGAAAACCTCACAATGAACTCCATACAGATAATGTCACCATAGCTTAAGCATAAATACTATGGTAAGTCCTTTCACAGACGGAGGCCTTTTACAAATCGTATAACAATTTATGATCCGTGAATTCACCCGTAAATCATAGCAAGTCCTCATTTCTGATAATAATATCTATGGACCTTTCTAATACTCGTGGACAGTTATATGGTCCATCAAAAACTCATGGAAGCTGAGTTAAACTAATTGCCGAGGGTCGACTATACGGACCCTTTTAGAGTCCATGGATCATTACATAGCCCATTTAAGTGCCTATGAAAGTCAAGAAATTATGAGATATGGTTTCTTAGTTTACGGATCAATATACGGTCCATGATAGATTTCACGGTCCATACACAAGTGTCATGCCCCGAGGCTAACCCCAGGACGCGAACAAGGGATCTAGGATCACGAGTGACCCTAAGCTAACCCTGCTGGCATATCATAAGCATACTTAAAGATAACTAAATTAAGAAAGTACTGTGCGGAAGCTTAAAACATCATGTAAACTGAAAGGATAGGGAATACCCTTTAATATCTGAATAAAAGTACTATGAGTTTAATGAAAACTAAAATATCAAACTCCAAAGCTAAAACAGAATCTAACTATGTCTGAAATAAAACCTCTAACTGACTGGAAATGCTGGGTCATTCCCCAGCTAAATCTAGCAAACCTGAAACTAAAAACTAAAAGTAGAAAAAATAATCATGCTAATCTTCCTTGAAGAATGAGGACTCACCACTGATGTTGCTGAACTTAAGATCGGAAACCAATCTATGCATGATCTGGAACCTGAGGACCTGAACCTATATCACGAGAAGATGTAGCACATAGTATGCGTCAGTACTTGAAGGGTCCTCAGCATGCAGGATAGAATAAAGATGAATAAAATGCATAACTGAACAAAGCATATAACTGAGCAATGACATGAGATAAGCATGATACAATACTAAAAATACTGAACATGAACTAATTGAATGCAACGACCAAGTTTATAACATGCTAAAACTGAATACTGAACTGTAACTGATAACTTGGTCAACAAACTAGGATCTGATTGTGGGAGCTACTAATAACCGACATAAAACCACATGAGCTAAATGTGGAGTCCGATGTATACGCTCTATTGAGAGGACCCAACATACCCTGCCAGAGGTATAGAGGCATGACTGGCGTGACCACTAAATTGATGCCCACAGAGGGAACTTATAACCTATGGGGGCATGTAGTTCTGGGACATGAGGGTGACTGACCCTAATCCAACTCGGTATTAAATCTACTCCCAACTGAATATGTGAAGTTTATAACATACTGAAGTGAATTGAATAGCCTAATAATCTGACATGAAAATCTGAAAATGCAACATGTATATCTAATAATGAAACATTAAAAAACGGAGGCATGTATATCTGTTTATCTGCCCTAGCTAATGTAATTCATGAACTAAAAGAACTACATAACTAGGGTTCTAAATTTATGCATGAATCTGGGAAAAATGATACTACTACATAATAATCTGATTAGGAACGTTAAAATAACTAATTCATAATAATCTGCAGAAATTCTAGAAACCCTAGGTCTAGATAATATGGAGGGAATCAAGAATCTGATTAAATTCTATGGACGTAATAGGTAAAAGGAACCCACTAGTGAAATCCCACATATATGGTGATGAATTTCACAGAGAAATCTTTTGATTTCGGGGTTGGAACTGACGAAACCTTGCTGAGTTCTTGAACTAGGGCTGCTCGACTTTTTCCTCTTGTTTTTCTCTAAGATCGATGAATTTTTGGTGAATGATTGATTAGGTTAGGTTCTAATTTAGTTTCTAGGCTAAAACTGACCAAAACCACGTAGTTTAGGGGTTAAACGATGTAGTTTGGAGGTTTAATGCATAAGAAAAAGACCAAATGACCCCTGACTTAAAAGCTGTCAGGGGTCACGAACGGACCGTTGATGGACCGATGGTCCGTTTTGGTCGGTCGTCATTCGGCTTCCGAGACTAGATTATGGGGCCATGATCCACAGACCAGGACCAGGGTCTGTGGTCTGACCTACAGTCCATGGGTCCGGCCGTGGGTCATGCCTTAGAAGATTTTGTTTGAGGTTTCTGGGGAGGGTTGCAGGCGGCCATCCACGGAGCCCACATACGGTCCGTGGGTCACCCTACGGTGCATGGGTGGCAACTGTGGGTTGCACCTGCAACTTCTGGAATCTGCATTCTTGTTTGTCTAGGATACAGGGTGTTACAACAAGTCTACGAAACTCATCTCCAGTTTTCCAAATTGTGAGCTCTGGCCTATGGAACCCGTCCATGGTTAGTGGTTCTTTCCTTGGTCCATGAAAAGTTCCATACAAACCCATTTATGCTGATTTCAGTTCTTCTAACATCACAAGGTCTAATTTGGGCTAAGGGAATTTTGGGGTGCCATAGTGAGCTAATGTCGTCCTAGTTTGACTCATCTCCGTACGTTTATAGTTTTTTTCTATTATATTGTATTCAAGACAAGTTTGTACCTATTTTATTTATTTTGTGACTTTTACCCTTTTAGTAGTTTTGTACCTTTGCCCACCCGGTCGTGGGATTGGATCTTGAACTATTGTTTATATTTATGTCATTTCCTTCCTTTTGAACTAGTGCTTTACTTTTCTTGGAGAGTTCCTCTAATCGATAACCATCACTCTGAGACTAGTGCTGATACAATGTCTATCCAACATTTCCAAAGCCATCCTACATATTGCCGGAGTATAGGAAAACAAAACTAAACTTATGGATCCATATAAAAAGCCCTCAACCAGGATGGGTGAGGAGTCACCCGAACCAACGACACGATCCTACCAACTATGGCGATGCAATTTATGGGGTTTGAGTTGTATTAAATCATACCCAAATCGGTGCTCAATACTACTCCCAAAACATGCAATAGTTCTCATACTAATATCTATATTGAGTTAGTACTCAGAAGACCCTCTTTAGGGAAAACTGATCTTTACTTGACTAACTAAAACTTCTTCTAAAGTTGTTTATGCTATTCTTGAACTAGCAATACATTTCTCAATACAAAATAGTGCATTTGGAATCATTAATGTTCCCTTAAAAACTCTTCTCAACTGATAACTTAAAATACTTGAACTTACTTAAATTCATAAGTCAATGCATGAAAATAATTATACAAAATAATTCAATAATTAACAACTAAATATGGTTCATGTGATAAAATAAAAATGAACAACAATTCAAAAACCAAAATACATGAAGTACTATAATCTCATTGATAAGAATCAAAATTCAATAACAAGGAATAAGGTCAATTTGAATTTTATGAAAACATGGGTATAAACCCAAGATTTGACTCTTATTGACTGAATTTGAGAGGTAGACTATGACGACTAACTTAGTTAATCATTCTTAGTAGTCTTACATACCTTAGTGACCAATTGTGAAGAAATTTTTTGGAAGACGAACCCTAGCCTTGGTATTTCTTGATGATCTTGAGCGTAGGAATTTATAAGTGAATGCAGGGTTTAACTATCAAAAAAAGGATTTCATACTTGTTTAGAGTCATTTAGATAACTCTCCAAGTGTTTTAAGGACAAAAGTACCCTCAAAATAATAAATAATAAGAGTTGGAAGACAATTTAATTCAAGCAGACAATTAGGTTCGTTTTCTCTCCGTATTGCGGAGCATGTACTAGGTTAAGCGTCTTTAGTAAATGAGTCATAACTTTTTACTCGATCTCAAATTGACGCAAATTTGACAGTGTTAGAAAGAAGACTGATACACCATTAATTTGATAGGTTATGAGTCACCTAACTCTTCATACTTTAATAAATATGATCATTTGAAGCTAACCATATTTGAACTCATGCGAAAACATAGCCGATAAAAATGATTTAAACTTGGCTTAGTGTTAGATACCCTTGCTATACTTGGTAAAGAACCTTAAAACATATGAGCAACTAGGACATCACCCGATTCAAGCTCATATACTTACGACAAATGATTCGGATTCTAAAAGTAGAGTTGTGAGGTGTTACATAAGGATGAGAATAATATATATTAAATAAGTTATTATTTATAATATGCATTAATATGAATAAATTAATATAAACAAGGGAAAACTGTCTATTCATAATTAATTTAAATTTATTCTTAATTGATTTAAGGAATGGTTACAAAGAAAATCAAAATAAGAGAGGTAGACGTAATATTGTAAATCATGGGGAAAGTTAGTATTATTGAACGAAACCTAAAGGAAAGACTGAAATTATATTTAAAAAAAGGTTGGTTGACTCTGCAAAGTTCATATGCTCTACATAAATTGGAATAAAGGGATTAAATACACTCCAATAATTAAAAAGACACTTCCAATAATTTATTTATTTCTAATTACGTTAAAAATTGTAAATCAAAGTAACTATTAACTTAAAATAATTTAAAACTTACAACCAAATTAAAATTTCATTGTTTCTCAAAATTCAATTTATATCACACAAATTATAATAGACACAGTAATATCTATTGGGACTGTGCAGACACAAATTTCATAGAAGAGTTTTTTCTATTTGTTTGAGTCAAACAATAGGCCGATTCCAAATCCATTTTATTTTCTTTGAATTAAAACCAAACAAAAAAACCCTAGGCAATAACTTTCCAAATTATTAGGTCATGATTGTTTCTCCAAATTCAATTTATATCACACAAATTATAATAAATACAGTAATGTTTATTGGGCTTGTGCACACACAAGTTTCATAGAAGAGTTTTTTTTTTTTTAGTCACACAATGGGCTAATTTCAAATCCATGTCCTTTTCTTTAACAATAAAACCAAACAAAAAACCCTAGAAAATGACTTTCCAAATTATTAGGTCAAGAAAAGGGAAAGAATGGGTCATAGAACTGTTCATCTATCTCGGCTGGCCAACCCTCTCATCCTCCATCCACATACATATTAGTAGTTGTACAGAAATCAGAACTATAGGTTGGTTGATATGGTATACAAGCTTCCAAGGTACATATCACATCCGACTTACAGATTTATGCTTTTTACCCTTTAGCCCCACCACTATATGCTTCTTGCTCAAGTTGGTGAATTTGGACCTTCATATCTTTTTCACTGTACATCCTCTGGTAGCGGACATAACAAATGACATCAGATCTTTCATTTCTAGTAATGTGACCACTAATCTAGTAGAAAGGTCAGTAAGAGCAATGTAGTCGCAGTAAGGGGAAATTGTACGCTACAAGTGTTCCAAATTGTGCAAATGCCTATCGTCTAATTACGATAGGTATTTATCTCTGCCGTTGTTGTTACCTATAAAATCTAAATCATAGATTTGTTCATTGAAATCAGTGCCATAATTCAAAATTTTATACTTGTCAACTAGAAAAAGTCATCTGATTCGCTGATATATTTAAATTTCTCCCCGCTAGTTGAACTACATAAAATTAGAGATTGGTAGTGTGCTTTTTGTCTTTTCTAGTTTGAAACCAAAGAAAATCCGTCGATGTCGTTCAACTCTTTAGCTTTAGTCACTCGTGATATTTGTTGCAAATTGAAACAACTAGAAAAGTCTCAATTGAAAAACTATAAGCCTTTAATTTGTTTCTCTATTATTGGTGAATCGTATTAAAATACCGAAATTGTACTGTTAATCGAACTCTTCCATCAACTGTAACTTTTATGTGCACCAATCTATCCTTTCTCAATCGCTTCATGGTGTTGATTTTTGTTTATGTGTTTTCTTCTTTTATTTCTTGGTTCTACTACTTAGTTTTATGGGTTCATAAATAAAAAACATGGAGTTGTATGCAATATAAAGGAGAGATAACTTGAACAATTTCTCAACAAGAAATGTTTGGAGTTTATGAGAAAGAAATGATGCGGAAAAGAACTAGGAGCTTCATATTAGTTTTCTTTTTGTTCTAAAGATATTCAACTATTAGTTATTAGTTAGTAAAAAGAAAACAAAAAAATGACAAATTGGTCATATTTTTAGTGTTTTGAATTAGCAGTAACTTAGTTAAATAATTGTTAAAAAAAGTCAACAAAGAGAGGTAAGTGTAATATTGTAAAACCATATGGGAGGGTGGTGTTATAAATTCAAACCAAGAGGGAGGTTTGTGAAATTATTCCCTTTTTATGGATTAATCTAATGATAGGTCTAAAGTGAATATCATATAGTCTGGTTGTTAGGGAGTGCAACCTGGAAGGTTTAATTTCTGAAGACAATTCAATGGCTTGGACATAGCGAGAGTGGCAGATTTTTTTCAACACCCTGGAAGCATTCAATGGGCTACAAACAAGGGAAGATGCTATGTGGTGGAAGGGCAATAGTAAAAGGAATTCAAAGTCAACTCTGCCTACATGTTTATCGACTAGAAAAACCCAGAAACACACAGTTGGCCATGAATATAAATATGGAGAAGTATAATACCTCATAAAATTTCATGCTTCATACGGTTGTTGGCCAACGAAGCTGATCTGACTCAAGATAAATTGATGAAAAGAGGGATACCATTATACTCAAGATGGTTTCCTTCGTGGAGAGACATTAGGGAGTAAGCCATTTGTTCGTACACTACAAGTATACCCAAAAACTATGGAGGCTTTTTTAAACCGCAAAGGGATCTCCTCGACCATGCCCATGTTGGCCTTAGAGGCTTTAAAGACTTGAGAGGAATCATGGGTGAATACAAAGACATAAGCAGATGGAGAATTATCCCTACTAGTATAGTGGATTGTTTGGTGTCCAGAAGGTCAAGTTAAACTTCTTTTCATTTTTATGTTTTTGGTGTAATAAATTCTTCTCCAATGAAATTGTATCTAATATAGATATTTTAGATTGAATATCGACCCAAAAAATTGGAAAAAAAAGACCGTTTTTTATATGGTTTCAATACAACCCATTAATATTTTGTGATACATAAAAAAGTTACCTATTTCCAGCACATTATATATGTCAAATAATGAAAGAATTGATATTTTTCATTTATCTTTAGATTTCACTTGGCTCTATTACTATGCAATTGCAATCCAATAAATAAGAGATAACTTCGGTCAGAATTCACGGTAATGTACTAACATATTTACATAATATGAAAACATTAAATGAGCGTGATAAATGCCCACCACTATAGATTACAGATGGGCCCATTTCAAAATGGATCAGGCTTATTTTGCCAAGACATATTCTTCTTCCTTCTCTATTTATTTGCTTTTTGCAATGGAAAGGAGAACGAGTAGGGTTACGCGAAAAAATTGACATGAAGTTGATTGAGTCCGAGGAATCATGCCTTGCTACTTTCTCAAAAAGGAAAATATGTTTGTTAAAGAAAGTGGATGAGCTTTCAACTATGAGTGGATCAGATGATATTGATTTCCTCTTTTCATCAAGTAGAAAATAATATTCTTATGGTTCCAAAAGTATAGAATAAACAGCAGATAAAATTTCTAAATTGAAACTAGACTATGATCGATGTGTTCATGTTCACCTGGGATAATCAAATGTCTCAAATGTCTATAAAAAAAATACAAGCATTGGACAAGAAAGAAAAAGGTGAATACTAGGGTATAAGATTATGATTCCTAACTTAGAAATACCGCTAGATAAATACAAGTTGTAGAAGTTGGTGGCAATCAAGTTGCAGTTGGAAAAAATAAATAAAGTAAAAAAAAGTGTTGTTCAGGTCGAACTACTAAACTTTGATTTAAATGATAACAACTAATACAAATGAAGAAAATCAAGATTAATAATTAACAATAAATGTAACTAATTAGAGGTGTAAAATCATCTTTTAAGGTTTTATTGAGTTGGAGTTGTTGGTATTTTTTTCTTGAATCACATTAGGAGAAAATATACTGAGATTTCTTTTCTTGAATCATATTAGGAAAAAATGTACAAAGAAATTAAAAATGAAACTAGCTATTTTACATGTTCCTTTTCTCTCATAGTTTAGAATTGACAATATATAAATAAGGATTGTCCAGTTCATAAAACATTGAGTAGGGTCCGTGGAAGGGTCAGATCCCAAGGCGTGTGATGTAGACAACCTACCCTAATGCAAGCATTGGTTGTTGCTTCCATGGCTTGAACATGTGACCTATAGGTCACACATAGACAAATTTATCGTTGCTCCAAGGCTTCTCTTTGAATTAACATAATATATTTAAATAACTTAAATGCATTGTTGTATATTTAAATATCTTTAAGGAATTGTTGTTTTTCATCTTTCTTTAGATTCAATTCAACATAATTACTTTGCAATTGCAATGGCATAATAAGAAAACAATTTTTCTTGTAATTCATGGTAAGCTTGTACCAAATTTACATAATATGAAAGCACTAAATAAACATGACAAAACATGTGGAAAATTGACTCATAATATGAAAAACAATAAATAAACATGACAAATACACTCATAATATGAATGAGTCTTTTTCCAACTCAATTAAAAAATTAGTTGGTTTACAATGGATGGCTAAAAAATATATCTTTGTCACTTATATAGACTGTATCCTGATTCAACATTCTTTATATTTTTGGTATAAGTGACATATATATATTTTTTACCCAACCATCTTAACCCAACTACTTTTTGAGTTTAGTTGGACAAGGACTCATTCATATTATGTGTTTTTTTGTCATGTTTATTTTATTTCATATTATGAGTCTGTTTGTCACGTGTTCTGTCACGTTTATTTAGTGTTTTCATATTATGTGAATATGTTAGAAGATTACCATGAATTCCAACAAATATTGTCTTCTTATTTATTCGATTGAAATTGCAAAGTAAAAATGTTGAATTGAAACTAAAGAAAGAGGAAAAACAACAATGCCTTTAAGTTATTTAAATAGATTGAATGCTGAATCAAGATAGGGTACTAGTGGTTGCGCCGGCCTCTTTGTTACATTCCAAATCCTACTGCATGGATATAAAAAATGTGTTGGATGTTGTGTCCTAGAGTGTGTTGTGTATATTATGTCTCTATATTTTAATTTGTATGGTGTACGATTGTTTTGATGTTTCAACAAAATCGTCCAATCTCTTAAATCTAGTTTCTTAAGAGTCTTTCATTCCCTCTTCCCCTTTCTTTCACTCTTTCTCCAAAATATATATATTCAGATCACTACTTCCTCTTTGAATTGCTTGGTGTTTTCTATAATAGTAAAAAGGCTATCATTGAGATAATATATTTCTATCTTGTGGATGGCTATAACTGCATAAAGATCCACACCTTTTATAGGATAGAAACCTGTGAGCTTTCAAGGTTGAATTTTTTTTTGTTTCTGAAGTTCTTATAATACTAATTAATACCACAATTAGAATTTATAGCAATCACTTTACTACACAATATTCTGTAAGATTATCATAGTGCTGATATTTTATATAGTAGTTAGTACCAATGTGCATTTTGCTTCGAAATGAAAACAATTGGTATTTAATTGCTTATGGAACAAATATTTCACAATGTAATAAAGAGATTCTCTTGGAATCCTAAGTATATACCAATAAAGTCAATAGATATTAGAAAAACTCATATTTCAGAGATTCCACCGTTTCACAAAGAGCTAGTCTAGGTGTAAAATGTAAATGCACCAACCTCATCAGAGATGAAACATAAAAGTAAATTAATGAGTGCATGTGTATTTTCTTTGATCCATCACCTCCACATTGTTCACTAGCTCAATAAAGGGTTTTAATTGATTTACCATCTATGCAACACAAAGCTCATTAAAGTCTAAAAATGAAACAGACAAAAAAATTGACTTAATAACATAAGAACTCCATAACCTTCTATTTTGTGGTCTAATTTCCCAAATGATTGGATGAATTAAGACTAATAATAGTTGACTTAATAATTAGAAGACTTGAACGCTAATAAAGTCTTCTCCAAACATAGCTACAATTTCAAGAGCTACAATTCCCGACTTTATGATATTTATGAGTTCAAGAACTCTCCTCCTCTTCTGGCTCAAGGGAAATCTTTAAATGAAACTTGAGATGCTCGACTAGAATAATACTTTTTCTCTTTTGGAACTTTCTCCATCCGTAAATTCATTTCCCCCAACATGTGTTTATTTGGATGTATTTAAACTAGGTGTAAGCTCTTATACATTAGTATTCGGTTTTTTTGTTTCTTATTCAATGCTTGTAATTCTTTACGGAGATCTTCAAATGTCTCTGAACAATTTGATTTTCCCTTAGCATGATCACATTAACAATCCTCTAATTTCACTTCGAAATATTTATCAATTATTTTTTCTCCACTTATGGAACCATAGTAACATGATTTTCCACTTAGTGAAAAGAGCATAACACCAACAACTACTTTGAACTGAGTTGCAAGTTTATCTACATCCTAGAACAAGGTTATTTTCCTTTTCGAGGAACTAAAAATGCATGCTATCCCAGACTTAGACAACTTTATTTCAATCATTTGTTTACCTTGAATTGAAGTTGATTGAGTCTGAGAAAGCAAACACTGTTAGTTTCTCGAAAAGGAAAAAGACTTTATTTTATGATGCATATAATCTTTCAACTCAGATCGGAATGGATGTTTCTTTTATGCTCTTTTAACCAAGTGGAGAACTATGTCCCTATGATTCCACATGTAACACCCTGTATTCTAGAACTACCAAAATTCAGATTTCAGAAGTTGCAGGTGCAACCGATGGGCACCACCCATGGACAGTAGGGTGACCCATGGACCGTCCTGGTGGTCCGTGGTTCACCACTTGCAACCGTCCCCAGAAGAAAATCCAAATTTTTTTCCAAGGCACGACCCATGACCAGACCCACGGACCATAGGTCAGACCACAGACCGTGGTCCAGGTTCGTGGATCAAGGCCCCAAAACTTAGTCCCAGAACCCCGTCGACGATTGACCAGCACGGCCCATTGGTCCATCCACGGTCTGTCGGTAGCCCCGACAACTTTTAAATTAGGGGTCGTTTGGTCTTTTCCCTATGCGTTGGACCCCTAAACTACGTCATTTAACCCCTAAACTACGTAGTTTTGGTAAGTTTTAGCCCATTAACTAAATTAAAACTTATCCAAGTCAACTCACTTTCCAAAACTCATCCAAGTTGAACGAAAAGAAGGAGGAAGAGTCGACCAAGTCCTAGTCCATGAACGCAACTGGTTTTCATCAGTTTTATCCCCGAGATCAAATTATTTCTCCATGGAGTTCATCACCAGGTAAGTGGGATTTCACTTGTAGGTTCCTTTCACCCATTAGGTCCCTAGAATTCCGTCAGATTCTTGATTCCCTTTATATTACCTAGACCTAGGGTTTCTAGACTTTCAACAGGTTATTATGATTTAGTTACTTTAATGTTACTAACAACATTATCATGATTTTAGGTTGTTTTGGGTAGATTCTTTCATAAATTCAGAATCCTATCTATGTAGCTTTTTTAGGTCATGAATTACACATGCTAGGCTAGTTATCTCAGTTATACATGCCTCAGATTTGAATGTTTCATTACTAGCACATTAATATTGCATTTTCAGTTAACATGTCAGTAATTTGAGCTATCCAATGTTACAAAAATCTAGTCATAAATTGTTAATTACATAATCAATTAGGAGTAGCTTAATACCGAGTGGACTAGGGTTAGTCACCCTCAAGTCCCAGAACTACATGCCCACGTAGGTTTATAAGTCCCCTCTGTGGGCTTTCAAATTTAGTGATCACGCCAGCCATGCCTCTATACCTTTGGTAGGGTATATTGGGTCCTCTTTATGGGGCGTATACATCGAATTTCACATTTAGCTCATGTGGTTTTACGTCGGTTATTAGTAGCTCCCACATTCAGATTCTATTGCATTGGCCATGTTATCAGTTACAGTTCAAATTTCAGTTTCAGCATGTTATAAACCTAGTCATTGCACTCGGTTATTTTATGTTTAGTATTCTCAGTATTGTATCATGCTTATCTCTTATTATTTCTCATATATATGCTTGTTCAATTATGGTTTTATTCAGCTTTATTCTATCCTGTATGCCCAGTACCTTTCAAGTACTGATGCATACTCTGTGCTACAACTTCTCGTGATGTAGGTTCAGGTCCTCATCTTCTAGATCACGCATAGATCGGTTCCTGATCTTCAGCTCAACAGTATTAGTGGTGAGTCCTCATTCTCCGAGGACGACAAACATGTTTCTTTTGTTTTTAGTCTTTTATTTCAGTTTTGCTAGATTTAGCTGGGGCATGCCCCAGCACTTCTAGTCAGTTAGAGGCTTTATTTTATACATAGTTAGATTCAATTTTAGTATTTGAGTTTGTCTTTTCAGTTGTAGTTAAACTCTCAGTTTTTTATATATTCAATTAGCTTATGGGTATTCCCCATAATTTTAGTTTATCTCATGATTTAGCTTCTGCATAGTGTTTCTTACTTCAGTTTATTTCGTAGCTTATGATATGCCAGCAGAGTTAGCTTGGGGTCACTCGTGATCCTATGTCCCGTGTCTGTGTCCTGGGGGTAGCTTCGGGGCATGACAATTTTGGTATTAGAGCATTAGGTTTAATAGTCCTAGGATGTCTGAAAAGCCGCACTAAGTAGAGTCCTTTTCATGGGTGTGAAGTGCGCCACATCTAATGAGAAGAAGGCTGTAAAGTGTTCTAGGAAAACATCAATTCTTTGTTACTTTTATCGTGCGTAAGGTATGATCTAATTCCTCATTTCTAACTCGACATTATTCTCTTTCATATCATGCCTCCTCGTAGAGCTTACGAAAGGAATGTGAATTCCCACAATGCTAACGCAGCTCCTCCAGTCCAGTTTAGGAAGTTTCGAGTGAAGAGTTTTGAAACGCCATTCAGCTTTTGTCTCAGAGTGTGACTAACCAGGACAACTAGCAGGATCCAGTTCCTATAAATGCTAGTGGTGGATCAATGACAGTCAGGGTTTGTGATTTTGTTAGGATAAATCTGCCTGAGTTCTTAGGGTCGAAGATTGGTGAGGATCCTCAAAACTTTATAGATGAGGTCAAGAAGATTTTTTGAGTGATGCAGGTAACTAGGAATGATAGGGTTGAGTTGGCATGTTACCAGCTTAAGGATGTGGCTCACATTTGGTTCAATTAGTGGAAGGAAAACAATTGTACGGATGCAGTTCCTATTACTTGGGAGTGTTTTAGTGAAGATTTTCTAGACAGATCCTTCCCAAGAGAGTTGAGAGAGGCAAGAACTAAGGAGTTCATGAATTTGAGGCAAGGTAACATGACAGTCCAAGAGTATGGACTCAAGTTCACCCAACTCTCAAGGTATGCTCCTCACATGGTTGCCGATTCCAGGGCTCAAAAGAACAAGTTTCTGTATGGGGTATCTGATTTAGGGAAAACAGAATGTAGAAATGGCATGTTGCTGGAAAATATGAATATCTCTAGGCTCATGACTCATTCTCAACAGGTTGAGGGAGATAAACTTAGGGAACATGATAAGGATAATAATAAGGCTAGGATATGCAACTATGAGTATTCTTAATAGAAATCGGGTCATGGAAATCGCTCGTAGTTTCAGCAAAAGTCTTCAGCTCCAGCACCTTCATTAGTTAGTGTTCTATCCTCCAAGTTTCAATAGGATCAGAAAGGTAGGGCATCAGGCTCTAACTCTCAGGGGACTGTTTCAGGCACCAGAACCTACCCAACTTGTCCAAAGTGTGGTAAGAACCATCCAGGCGAGTGTCTTGCAGAAAAGGAAGGATGTTTTGGGTGTGGTCAGTCTGGTCACATGTTGAGAGATTGTCCTTTTTCTAAGCAGGGTCAAGGAGGAAAAAATGGTAGGGCACAGTCTACAACTTCAGCAGCACTAGCAGGTTGCCTGACTCTGCAGGGTAACTCATCTGGTATAGGTTGCAGACAATGCCAAAACTGGTTGTATGCTCTTTAGGCTCGCCAGGATCAGGAAGATTCTCCTGATGTAGTCACTGATACGTTATGAGTCTTTAACTTAGAAGTTTATGCTTTTTCAGATCCAGGAGTTACTCTTTCCTTTGCAACTCCTTATATAGCAGTCAACGTCGATGTTAATAAAAAAACTCTTTCAGAACCCTTCTCAGTCTCTACTCCAGTCAGTGACCCATTTATAGCTAGATAGGTATACATAAATTGCCCTGTCACAGTTTCCCAGAAAGTCACCTCAGCAGATCTTGTAGAATTAGAAATGGTAGACTTCGATGTCAATCTAGGCATGTATTGGTTACATTCCTGTTATGCCTCAGTCGATTGTAGAACTAGGATCCTTCGTTTTCAGTTTCCAGACGAACCAATCTTAAAATGGAAAGGGTAGTAGCTTAGCGCTTGTGGGCCAATTTCTTTCTTACCTTAAGGCCAGAAAGATGATCTGTAAGGGTTATCTCTATGATCTAGTTCAGGTTAAGGATTCAAGGTCTGAAACCCAAACTCTTGAGTCAGTTTCCTATAGGTAATGAGTTTCTAGAAGTGTTTCCAGAAGATCTTCCTGGATTTCCACTCGAAAGGGAAATTGACTTTGTAATTGATCTCCTTCTAGATACCCAGCCTATTTCTATTACTCTTTGTAGAATGGCTCCAACCGAGCTTAAGGAATGGAAAGAGCAGTTGAAAAACCTTCTAGATAAGTGCTTTATTAGACCAAGTATTTCCATATGGGGTGCACCAGTATTGTTCGTGAAAAAGATGGTTCTCTCAGGATGTGCATTGACTAAAGGCAGTTGAACAAAGTCACAATCAAGAATAAGTATCCCATCCCCAGGATTGATGACTTATTTGAACAACTCCAGGGTGCTAGTCATTTCTCGAAGATAGACCTCAGAACCGGTTATCATTAGCTCAAAGTCAAAGATAGTGACATTCCAAAAACAACCTTCAGAACTTGGTATGGTCATTATGAATTTGTAGTTATTTCATTTGGACTAACTAATTCTTCTACAGCATTTATGGATTTGATTAACAGAGTGTTCAAGCAGTATTTGGACTTGTTCGTTATCGTCTTTATTGATGATATCCTTATTTACTCTAGGAATGAGAAAGAACATGCAACTCATTTGAGGGTTGTCCTGCAAACTCTCAAAGATCGCCAGTTATTCGCTAAGTTTAGCATATATCAGTTTTGGTTGCAATCCGTTGCTTTTCTTGGGCATATTATGTCTAGCAAAGGGATTCGAGTGGATTCTCAGAATATAGAAGCAGTGAAACAATGGCCCAGACCTACCTCTCCTTTAGATATGAGAAGTTTCTTGGGTTTGGCTGGTTACTACAGAAGGTTTGTGGAAGGATTTTCATCCATAGCTTCTCCATTAACTAAGTTGACTCAGAAAAGGTTAAGTTCCGGTGGTCAGATGATTGTGAGAAAAGCTTCAAAAAACCTAAAACTAGGTTGACTACAACTACAGTTTTGACTCTACTAGAGAGTTCAGATGGTTATGTGATCTACTGTGATGCATCCAGAGTCGGCTAAGGTTGTGTACTGATGCAGCGAGGTAAGGTTATAGCTTATGCTTCTAGACAACTTAAGGTGCATGAGAAGAACTATCCCACTCATGACCTCGAGCTTGTAGTAGTGGTGTTTGCACTTATGATTTGGAGACATTATTTGTATGGTGTTCACATAACATAAGAGCCTTCAGTTTATGTTAACCTAGAAAGAGTTGAACCTTTGCCAGATGAGATGGCTTGAGTTCCTCAAAGATTATGATATGAGTTTGCATTACCATCCTGGTAAGGCCAATGTCGTAGAAGATGCCCTTAGTAGACTATCTATGGATAGTGTAGCACATGTTGAGGAAGAAAGAAAGGAACTAGCAAAAGATGTTCATAGGCTTTCTCGTTGGGAGTTTGCCTTATAAGCATATTAGATAGTGGTGTAACGATTCATAATGGGTCAGAATCTCCATTGGTAGTGGAGGTTAAAGAGAAGCAAGATAGTGATTTAATATTGCTTCAACTAAAGGGTTTAGTTCATCAGCAGAGAGTTGAGGTTTTCTTCCTAGGGGAAGATGGTATGCTTCGCTATCAGGGTCGATTATGTGTTCCTAAAGTGGGTGACTTGAGACAGCAGATTCTTGAAGAAGCCCATAATTCCAGGTATTCTATTCATCCAGGTACGACTAAGATGTACCGCGATCTGCGGGATGTCTTTTGGTCGAATGGTATGAAAAGGGATATATCGGATTTTGTGGTTAAGTGCCCTAATTGTCAGCAAGTGAAGGTAGAACATCAGAAACCAAGAGGTATGACTCAAGAAATAAACATTCCTACTTGGAAGTGGGAAGTGATCAACATGGACTTTATTATAGGTTTACCTCGTACTCCCAGACAACATGACTCCATTTGGGTGATAGTTGATAGAGTCATTAAGTCTGCACGATTTTTGGCTGTTAAGACCACAAATTCAGCTGAGGACTATGCCAAGCTTTACATTAATGAGATTGTCAGGTTGCATGGGGTTCCTTTGACTATAATTTCAGATAGAGGTCCTCAATTTACTTCTCATTTCTAGAAGTCATTTTCGAAAGGTCTTGGTATAATATTAATCTTAGCACAACATTTCATCCACAGATGGATGGTCTGGATGAGCGTACTATTAAGATATTATAGGATATGTTGAGAGCTTGCGTGCTCAATTTCAAGGGTAGTTGGGATGATCACCTTCCTCTTATAGAGTTTGCCTACAATAATAGCTACCATTCCAGCATTCAGATGGCCCTTTATGAGGAATTGTATGGGCATAGATGTATATCTCCAGTTGGTTAATTTTAAGTAGGTGAAGCAGCCTTGATATAGCCAAATTCGGTTCATGATGCCATGGAAAAAGTTCAGCTCATTAGAGATAGACTTAAGACAATGCAGAGTCGACAGAAATCCTATGCTGATGTAAGGAGAAGGGACTTGGAGTTCCAAATTGATGATTGGGTTTTCCTGAACGTGTCACCTATAAAGGGGGTGATGAGATTTGGCAAGAAAGGGAAGCTGAATCCTAGTTATGTTAGCCCTTATAAGATGAAAAGAGTTGGTAAAGTGGCTTATGAGTTAGAGTTTCCAGCAGAACTAGCAGCAGTCCATCCGGTCTTCCACATTTCGTTGTTGAAGAAGTGTGTGGGTGATGCAAGATCTATAGTACCTTAAGAAAGTGTGGCTGTGAATGATAGTCTCACTTATGAGGATGTGCCAGCTGAGGTTCTTGATTGTTAGGTTCGAAGGTTGAGAAACAAAGAAGTCATTACAGTGAAGGTTTTGTGGAGGAGTCAGTCCATAGAGGGAGATACTTGGGAAGCAGAAGCAGCCATGAAGACCAAGTATCCTCATATCTTTCCTTCCGAATCCATTCCAGCTTGAGGTATTAGTTCCTCTCTAGTTTTTCAGTCACTCATGCGTAGATTCGGTCTTAGTATCATGTTCCTTCAGTTTATACTTGTAGTTTCAGCGTATTTGCATGTTCTTGGAACTTAGTTCAGTCAGAAATCAGTTTCCAGCAATTAGTGGTAGGGTTCGCAGCTCTTTCCCTCCCTATTAAGCTAGTTTATTCTTCATTTGAGGACGAATGTTCCCAAGGGGGAGATAATGTAACACCCCGTATGCTAGAACTACCAAAAAGTAGATTTTAGAAGTTTCAGGTGCCACTAACGGGCACCACCCACGGACCGCAGGCTGACCCACGGTCCATCCTGGTGGTCCATGGTTCACCACCTGTAACCCTCCCCAGAATAAATTCCAGAAAATATTCCAAGGCACGACCCATGGTCGGACCCACGGACCATAGATCATACCACAGACCGTGGTCCAGGTCCATGAATTAAGGCCCCAGAACTTAGTCCCAGAATCCCGTCGATGGTTGACCAGCACGAACCGTTGATCCATCCACGGTCCGTCAGTCAGTTCCATTGGTGGCCCTGACGACTTTTAAGTCAGGGGTCATTTGGTCTTTTCCCTATGTGTTGGACCCCTAAACTACGTCATTTCACCCTAAACTAAATAGTTTTGGTCAGTTTTAGCCTAGTAACTAAATTAGAACTTACTCTAGTCAACTAATTCTCTAAAATTCATCCAAGTTGAAGGAAAAGAAGAAGGAAGAGTCGATGAAGCCCTAGTCCAAGAACGCAAAAGGGTTTCATTAGTTTCAGCCCCGTAATCGAAAGATTTTTCAGTGGAATTCGTCACCGGGTATATGAGATTTCACTAGTGGGTTCCTTTCACCCATTATGTCCCTAGAATTCAGTCAGATTCTTGATTCCCTTCATATTACCTAGACCTAGGGTTTCTAGAATTTCAGCAGGTTATTATGAATTAGTTACTTAAATGTTCCTAATCAGATTATCATGCTTTAAGTGTTGTTTTGCGTAGATTCTTTCATAAATTTAGAACCCTAGCCATGTAGCTCTTTTAGTTCATGAATTACACATTCTAGGTCTTTTATCTCAGTTATACATGCCTCAAATTTGAATGTTTTATTATTAGCACATTAATATTGCATTTTCAGTTAGCATGTCAGTAATTTGAGCTATCTAGTGTTATAGAAATCCAGTCATAAATTGTTAATTACATAATCAATTGGGAGTAGCTTAATACCGAGTGGACTAGGGTCAGTCACCCTCAAGTCCTAGAACTACGTGCCCCTGTAGGTTTATCAGTCCCCTTTGTGAGCATTCAGATTTAGTGATCACGCGAGTCAGGCCTCTATACCTCTGGCAGGGTATATTGGGTCCTTTCGATGGGGCGTATACATCAGACTCCACATTTAGCTCGTGTGGTTTTATGTCAGTTATTAGTAGTTCACACAGTTAGATTCTATTGCATTAACCATGTTAACCGTTACAGTTCAGAATTTAGTACCAGTATGTTATAAACTTGGTCATTTAATTTAGTTATTTCATGTTTAGTATTCTCTGTATAGTATCATGCTTATCTCTTATCATTGCTCAGATATATGCTTGTCGAGTTATATTTTTATTCAACTTTATTCTATCTTGTACGCTTAGTACCTTTCAAGTACTAACGCATACTCTGTGCTACATCTTCTTGTGATGTAGGTTCATGTCCTCAGCTTCTAGATCACTCATAGATTGGTTCATGATCTTCAGCTGATCAGCAGTATCGGTAGTGAGTCCTCAATCTCCGAGGATGAAAACATATTTCTTTTGTTTTAAGTCTTTAGTTTCAGTTTTGCTAGATTTAGCTAGGGCATGTCACATCACTTCTAGTCGGTTAGTGGCTCTTTTTAGAGATAGTGAGATTCATCTTTAGTATTTGATTTTGAGTTTTTGGTTGGTGTTAAACTCTCAGTTTTTATATATTCAGTTAGTTTATGGGTAATCCCCATCATTTAAGTTTATCTCATGATTTAGCTTCCACATAGTCTTTCTTACTTTAGTTTATTTAGTGTGCTTATCATATGCTAGTAGGGTTTGTTTAGGGTCAGTCGTGATCCTAAGTCCCGTGTATGCATCCTAGGGGTAGCTTCCGGGCGTGACACCACAAGTATAGAAAAAATAATTGATAATTTTTTTAAAGTAAAATTAAAGGATCACTAATGTGAGCATGCTGAGGGCAGATCAAATATATTTGAGGAATTTAAAGATCTCCATAAATAAACTCAAGCATTAAACAAGAAAGAAAAAACTGATTACAAATGTATAAAACCGTGCACTCTAACTCAGAAATACCACTGAGATAAACACATGTTGGAGCAAAAGTTCGCAATGAAGATGCGGGTTGAGAAATTAAAAATAGAATTAGTAAGTTTTGTTCTGCTTGAGTTACTCAAATTGGATTTAAATGTTGTCCGCAAGCTAGAAGGTGAGGGGAGTTCTTGAACTCATCATTTTATTGATGTGCTAATTGAAGATCTTGAGTATGGGTTTTTGTTTAGTGTTAATTTTACTAGATATCACGTTTTTTAATATGATCAATTCTTGTTTTTGTTATTAATTCAATTGTTATTAGTTTTAAGTTATCCATTTATTTGAGACTTTAGATCACAAAAAATAAGGTTATGGAGTTTCATATTAAGTCTTTGATAATACCTTTTGTTCTCTAGATTGGGAAATCTATAAAACCTCTTATGACATATTAAACAATGTAATAATGATAGATCAAAGAAAACCATTCTGCACTCATTAATGTTCTTTTATGGTTCCATCTCCGGCGGAAGTTTGGTTCATTTACATTTTACACCAAGGCTAGTTGTCTAGCTCTATGAGATGGTTGAATCTCCGTAAATATGTGTTAATCTAATACCCATGAGAAAAGACATAAAGACACAATTAAAGTTGTCCCGTATTTGCATAAAGACACCTTAACTTTCAAAGTGTCCTATCACCCCACAAAACTATTTAATATCATTGTAAATGGGCCATTTTGACCCATTCCCTCGTCTGGGTTGTTACCACGCACATGAGACGCGTCATTCGGTGTTTACTGCCATGGACCAGTTTAAAAGTGTCACGTGTCATTTTCTTTCTTTATTATTAATTATTTAAAAAAATTATGTCATCTTCCCCAATTTTAAACCCAAAATAGCCATTGGTAGCCCTAATTTTTCCATTTCATGGTTTTTTCCATAGCAAGATCAAGTGATTTCAAACACCTCTCTCTCCCGCTTCTCCCTTGCAATCGCCTTTGCCTTTCTCTGTTATCTTCTTCACTCCAACAACACTAAACCCCAATAAAACAAGAGATTTCAATTCAGTATAGTTGCCCCTACCGACTAGTAGTTGGTGTATGGAATCTGAAAAACAACACATTGCATTCCGTTTCTCTTCTTGAATTTGTGCGACTTGGAGTTTGACTGGATGAGCTCCCTATGCCTTTATTAGGTGAATTCAACCACTTTTGAATTTTGTTCAAAGAACAGGGTCGGGTCGGATTGAATTCTATCATAGGGAGTGAGCAACACGCGCGACTACATAGACGAGGGAATGGGTCAAAATGGCCCATTTACAAAGATATAAAATAGTTCTATGGGGTGATAGGACACTTTGAAAGTTAAGGTGTCTTTATGCAACTACGGGACAACTTTGATTGTGTCTTTATGTCTTTACTCAATACCCATTGATTACATGAGATTGGATGCAATTTGTAGAGAATCATTTACTATTGTAGATTCTTTACCTTTTTTCTATACCCCTCATATATGGCTAACTTTTTTGGCAATGTTTATGAAGGAATATGTTTACCGGTTAAAAAGATAAATAAAATATATTATCCATTGTGGTTTGTATTATTTTTAGCACAATAGAATATTGAATAAGAATGAGTATTAGCAATGTAGGTAGTAACTAACCAAAGATAAAATGTTCCCTCAAAGTAAGTAATTCATGTAGAACCATCTTTATATTATCAATTACCTCATAACAATCCCTTTATTATTAATTACCTCACACACAATCCATGCCTTACAAATCTCCACATAAATAATATCTATTGTAGTGGAAATTGTGGTTGCAGGATGTTTGACACCGCTGGTTAGTCAAGGGTAGAAAATTGGATGTTCAGATTTTGATGGTACAAAATCCAAATGGGATGTATCATTAAATGAGTCATTGTCTACCACGACTAAAAATTTAGTTTAGCTGAGATGGTTGAATCAAAATAGGCTTAACAATGGGTCATAATGCAATTTGTCCAACTGATGTTTGCGTAATCAAGACACAACTTCATATGCAAGTGTCTACGATCGTACAATAGTAAACTAACCCAACCAAGGGTTGGGGTAGAGTCCTAAGGGAGTAGGCTTGAGAATAAATAGAAAAATAAAATTTAGTTCTAATTAGTCATAGCTAAAAACATTTTCGAATACAAACATGTTAAATCTAAGGGGTGATGCAAGTGTCAATTATCAATGGGGGTTTGTTACAAGTAAACAAAAACAACAAAAATGCAAAGAGTACTAATCAAGGGGATAGGGTTCTTGGGATGTGATAGGAATACGGGATAAACTAAACTATTGGGTACATGCTTTTGATAATAAATCCGTTGAATATTTGTGACTAGACTAGACTATAGTGTGGGTAAAATCTCTCTCGAGCAACTTACCCCGAATCAAATGGGTTCCTCTCGGACAACCACTTGCCGCATGAAGAACAGCCTCTGCCTTATCCCACTCACTCTCTTGAACTGAGTGTGTTGGAGAAGGACTAGGTTCACTCTCTCGAGCTGAACGTCATGTTGACCCAATCCCACCGATCATCAATTTAGTAGTCTTAGTTTTACGACCTCTCTCTCGAGCAAGCTGAAAACACAAAGGTGAAATCGTATTTGCAACTACAATTTCATTAAGTTGCATCACAACTGCTAAACGAAATCACATCTAAACAACAAATAAATCATCAACAAGCAAGACCCAACAAATAATCTAACCCATATTCACAAAATCACACCTTAAGAATTTGGGTTTTAGCTAGACATGTAAAATAGATAGAAATTTATACCAATATGAGTTTGCATTTAAATGGGTATGAAGATTTAAGTCTCAAAACAAGCCAAGAGTGAAGAATCCACAAGACCCAAGTCCAATTTCATGGAGTTGAAACCCTTTGATTCTTCAAGTTCATCAAAATCCTCTCTAAACTTAGAACTCAAGAGTCTATGTTAAAAATTCTATATTAAAAATCTGATCCTCAAAATCTGATATTAAGCTACAACTCTCAACGAGTATTTATAGTTTTCAAAAATATGTGCTGCAACGGAACATCGGTGCCGTTAGTCGAGATCGCCGATCAACTCGGCGATCCGCCCTTTGGTAGGTTTCATCGCCGTCTTGATCTATCGTTCAGTATTGTTGTGTTTTCGATCATTGGGCGACATAGTACTGCTTCATGGAACTACTCGGCGACACGCCGACTGCTCCTTTTCACTGCTGATTTGATCATTTCTTTCAGGGTTCAGCACACTGGAACAAAAGGCGAGGTAAGATCTTTTGGCGACTCGCCGAATAGGTTTGGTGATTCTCAGATCTTCATTTCTTTGTTCTTTCAGCTGCTTTTGTTCCTTTTTTCTAAGTAGTGTCCATGCTTTTCCCCAAACTCTAAATACCTGAAACTTAAGGGTTTTCATCAAATATTGAGACAAAATATGCATTTGAAGACACTAATTCTATCAAAATATAGCCCTAAATGATTCCAATTTGTGGACTCATCAACACCCCCAACTTAAACTTTTGTTTGTCCTCAAGCAAACTCAAGCTCAGCCGTTCAAAAAGGAGGTCTTGAATAGTGCTACACAAGACTCAATCATGAACACACACAACAAGACTCAAATTACTTATGCATAGATCAAATGTGCACTTAAAGATTCAAGTTGTGACGCACCAATATTGAAGAATCTCATGGTCTCAATACTTGCTTCAAGTGCAAGTTCAAGCTCAACCAAAGTGTTCAAATGCCCTTACCAAAGGAATGATTCCAATTTCACACACAAAGGTTTAATCATTTAAAGTTTCGGAATCAAATGCAACGCTCACTCTCACAAGGAAGAACACAATGTATGCTTTCACCCATAGGTTTACCTATATTTTCGATCAACATCTGTTTCAGCTCACTCGAGATCAAAAGGGTCTTTTCAAGGCTTGTAAAGGGGCTGAGTG